>JAYRCO010000625.1:0-20323 GCA_037042815.1 Ceratobasidium papillatum
TCTTTACTCATCGATGATAATCTAGATGCGCCTTGGTATCGATGCGGCCAAGAAGGCGGGTGGTGTTTGCGAGGCTGTCGTCTGCTATAGCGGTGATGTCGCCAACCCGAAGAAGACCAAGTACACCTTGCAGTACTACCTCGACTTTGTCGACCAACTCGTCGGCGAGGGTATCCATATTCTGTGTATCAAGGATATGGCTGGTCTGTTGAAGCCACATGCTGCGACCATGCTCGTCGGTGCGATCCGCAAGAAGTATCCCGACCTCCCAATCCACGTTCACTCGCACGACACTGGAGGAATTGCTACTGCCAGTATGATCGCTGCTGCTGCCGCCGGTGCCGATATCGTCGATGTTGCCATTGACAGTGAGCATTTAATCCAATTAAGCTTGGGTAGATGCTGAAACGAACCTAGGCATGTCCGGCTTGACCTCTCAGCCGTCGATGGGTGCTGTCTGCATGGCTCTCGAACAGACTCACCTCGGGACCGGCATTCGTTATGAGGATATCCAGGCCCTGAACCAGTACTGGAGCCAGATCCGTCTTTTGTACAGCTGCTTCGAGGCCAACGTTCGTGCGTCCGATTCTAGTGTGTTTGCCCATGAAATGCCGGGAGGACAATACACAAACCTTATGGTGAGTTGTTCGAGATGCATGTGGACTAGTACTGATACTGCGTGATAGTTCCAAGCTTCTCAGCTCGGGTTGGGCAGCCAGTGGGCGGAGGTTAAGAAAAAGTATGCGGAGGCGAACGAACTGGTAAGCATACATACCATCGTTCGGAAGCCTATGTACTTACATGCTTGGGTGTAGTGTGGCGACGTCATCAAAGTTACGCCCTCGTCCAAGGTCGTCGGAGACTTTGCACAGTTCATGGTCTCCAACAGCCTGTCGAAGAAGGATGTGATCGAGCGCGCACAGACTCTCGACTTCCCCTCGTCGGTCGTCGAGTTCTTCCAAGGATATTTGGGACAACCTGTTGGCGGATTCCCCGAACCCCTGCGTACTCATATCATCCGCGATAAGCCTCGCATCGACGGTCGGCCGGGTGCTACACTCGAGCCGCTTGACCTCAAGAAGATCAAGGCTGATCTGCGGGCCAAGTTCGGCAAGCACATCACCGATGCTGATGTCTCGTCGTATGCGATGTACCCCAAGGTGTTTGAGGAATATCAAGCCGTGGTCGAGAAGTACGGAGACCTGAGGTGGGTATAGACTCTGATTGCGGGGTGAGAGGAAGGGAATGCTGACGTGCGTTTTCGATCCCAGTGTCCTGCCTACGCGCTTCTTCCTGGCCAAGCCTGAGATTGGGGAGGAGATGCACATCCCGCTTGAAAAGGGAAAGACCCTCATTGTTCGTCTGCTCGCTATCGGAACTGTGGACGAGACTCGCGGGATGCGTGATGTTTGGTTCGAGGTCAACGGAGAGGTAAGTAAATGAATGCTCGTCACGTTGAATTTTCAATTCATTTACGGCTTGCTAGGTCCGCGCTGTCCCGGTCGAGGACCAGTCTGCTGCGACCGAGACTGTACGCCGCGAGAAGGCATCTGCCGACCCTGGCTCGGTTGGTGCGCCGATGTCCGGTGTGGTTATCGACGTTCGGGTCAAGGATGGCCAGGAAGTCAAGAAGGGCGACATCTTGTGTGTGCAGAGCGCCATGAAGGTGAGCATACAGTCTAGTCTCAGCCGTGTCCATGCGCTCATGTGCATGTCCTATTCAGATGGAGAGTGCAGTTTCTGCACCAGTCTCGGGTCACATCAAGCGAGTGGTCGTTGCAGAAGGCGACAGCTTGAACCAGGGTGATCTCCTCGTCGAAATCGTTCATTGAGGGCTGCATCGTATTTTTCCGAGATAAGATTAGGGATGTACAATATTGAATGTAACATGAGGGCAATACAATGAAATGGAAACATCAATCGAACTAGAGCATGAAATGCAAGCGACAAGGCGAGAACACCCTGCAATCTATCTGCAGCGATGTGACCGTGTGAGACAGTGTAGTTTAATCTTATTAGACGCTAAGTAAAAACGGTTTTGGGGGGGACCCAAACTATTTTGGATAGGTGTTGAACATGGGTCGTCTACTCGAACGTCTAGACCCGTACACGTGGGGGATCGAATGTGCGCGGAGGGCATGAGGGAAAGGCCGTTTTGGGTATGTTGGGCGCGGTAGGATGGCTATATGCGGAAGAGTACGATGAGATATGTAAGAAACCTTCCGATCATCAGCGCGAAAGGCTGGGGCAGAACGGGGAAAGGCGAATTTGAGGGTGTGAGTAGCTTGGGTTGAGACGGAGCCCCCAAATGTTTAAATCGGGTTGAAAGAGCTATATGCGCCCCGCGAGATCGGTGACCGAAGAGCGGGGCAATGCAGAGATTATCGCCACTATCGCCACCGCTGAGCATCTTCAGTCGTACACTATCGGAGCACAGCCGGGGCACTAATCTTGATATCTGGAACACGTCACGGCCTGGGAACCACGGGAGCTTGGGCTGAAATTGACGTGGATGAGGATTTTTAGATTAGTTTATGACTTTCCATGATGTCAAAGTTAATAAACATCGACGAGTCTCGGCCGTCAAGAGGCGCACGTTGCAGCTGTCTAGCCCTCGAGAAAGACCCCAAATGTTTAAAGCTTGACGCATACAGCGGACTGAGGTCGGGACGCGGAGATGTAGTAACGAGATCGCATCTGTAACGCTGATAGATAAGGCCAGGAGTAAAGCAGGGTAAATGGTCGGGATTCCTGGGACGGGCGACCCTGATATACCTGCTTATCTCGGGCGACGAAAAGTGAGAAAAGTGCGGAAACAGAGGCAGATACGGCTCGCTTTGAATCCGAGTGACGGTGATTGGCTGAGGAGGAGCCAAGGCACACCGTGGTCCGGCGCTTAGCGAGCGCGAAGCGTATGACCGAATCAGCTCACAAGAAACCAGAAACCACGAAAGTCATAGCCAACTTTATCCATCTTCGCCGCCTCCCGCTCGTCACTCACTGAAGCTAATACAAAAGTGCGTCATATGGCGACAACCACTGCCCCCCATCCCGAATCACTTAGGCTTGGGCCTCCTCCCTCGCCAACCCGCCCCCAACCGCTCATAGTCGACCCGGCGCTCCAAATGCTTTCAGAGAACCACTCTACGCCGCATAGCTCTGAAAAAACTCCTGCGTCTCCTTGGTCTGCTGGCACTACTCTTGCTGCACCGCCCACCCCGTCACCCATCTCTGCGGCGCCACAACCAGGTGTCCAGTCACCGGCATCTCAGTCATGTGCCAATTGTGGGACTGAAAATACGCCGCTTTGGAGGCGTGATCCGGAGGGCCGTTCAATATGCAACGCTTGTGGTGAGTCTTTCGGTGATGGTCGTGTTGAGACACTGGCTCCCAGCGCATTGTTTGTTGTTCATCTATGCGTGAGCTCACACCGATCTTAGGCCTCTATGCAAAGTCGCGTCGGCAGCCTCGGCCCGTCACACTTGGACGTACACCAACCCCGAGTTATACCTTTGTCTCACAACAACCCGTCTCATCGCCGGCAGCACTGAACGAACCACCTGCGCTCCCCCCTGCTCCTCCTGTTCACAACGGAGGCACCTGCCCCGGCGACGGCCGCTGCGATGGTACCGGGGGAGCCTCGGCCTGTGCAGGTTGCCCGGCATTCAACAATAATATGGCTACCAATGGCTCGCACCCACCACCTCAGCCTCAACCTCGGCCTGCCCCTCCCGTAGGCTCGGACCGACTCGCCGGAGTGCCAGGAGCTCTGAGTTGTACCAACTGCGGAACGAGCACCACTCCACTCTGGCGGCGAGATGATAGCGGGAATAACATATGTAACGCTTGTGGTGAGTTGTTTTTTTGATTGCGCCATATAGACTATGCCCTATCGCATCGTTCTATCCTGCTACCCTGCCATACTTGTGTGGCTCCGGGCTGCTGCACCGATAGCAGCTACTTGTTTGTCGGACAGAACATGCCATTTCAGTTACAATGCCAAGATCTTATCAGATTTGGCTGTGGCAGCATATCTGATAATCTATCGCTACCCCCATTTTTCATTTCCCGCTCGCAAGAATGTACACGAACTTACTGCTTTGCGTTGGAATTCCCAGGGTTATATTACAAGCTCCACGGAACTCATCGGCCGGAGGAGATGAAAAAATCTGTTATTAAGCGGAGGAAACGAGTCGCTGCTGCTGGTCCCAGCAAACAGCTGGAGCAAACTGCAGCCGAGGCACTCGTAGCAGTTGGTCGTCCACCCGACGGACTAGTCCACCCCGAAAACCAAACGTTTGAAGCACCAGACGGTCAACCCAAAAAGAAGCGACAGCGCAAATCCAAGCTACTAGCACCAGCACCCGACCCCATCTTGAACCCGGGTATTATCCCAGCCCCTCCAGGTCCCCCGAGCACGTCCAGTCAGGGCGATACGGGCACCGAGAGCCCTGTTCCTTTGGGCCGTTACATTGACGAGGCCGCCCTGGTAGAACCTTCGACTTCGGCCAGCCCCGTTGCATCTTATCATCGCGAAGGTCCACTGCCACCTCCGAACCTGCCAGGTATGGGAGACGAGCGTCGATACGACAACCGTGGGCGTTTTTCGAGTCCTCATGGCGGACTCGAACTTCCGCCTATTAATCTTGGAGCCGGCGAGCGTGGTCCTGCGCCGGGGTATCTAGGTGCACCGCCTCGCGAACGGGACGAGTCTGGCAAGTTAATCTTTGATGTATATTCGGATCATCATTAACATTTTCAGCTGTTTGTTCATTTTCATCAGCTCCCGTTCATTATGCCCATGATTCCCAAAACCCGCCGCCAGTGCCCACACGCGCTGAGCTTGAAACCCACTATGCAGAGCTCCGTGCTGAACGATCTCGTCTCGAAGACATGTTACGCCGCACGGATGTTATGCTCGCGGGGGTGAAGCGTGGTCTGGACGAAGCCGGGATCGTCGAGAATGGCGCAGATGAAAGGGAGCGGACGAGGGTGAGTGCGAGTCACACTACTCCTGCCCCCGCTGAGAGTGTGAGCCTTCCTCCGCGTAGCCCGCGCGCGCGAACCGGGACGCTGTGGGTTCTGAACGATAGTCAGCCTAATTAATCGTGTTGGACATTTTTGTGTATACCTCTCCCAGTTGATACTCTCCTCTTTACTGTTGTCATTTACTATACGAGCGATGTAGCCTGTGTTTGTTGGAATTGATTTTGACTCTTGTGTTTCTGCGGCTTGGTTTTCAAACGTTGGCGTATGGGCTTGATAGATGTGTGGCAGGTCATCCATGATTGATGTGTATGCCGTTAGAAGTATATATTGATTCATGATGCAAACCAACCTGATCGACGCAGTCGTGTGCACCCGAAACCGCCCCAGGCTTGTGAAGCATGTTCATTTAACAGAGAACGGCGCCGAAATGGCAGATTGACGTAACCCATCGTGTTGACTCTTGCTTGCTAAATGGACTGAAAACTCGATATTTTATTTTGTCCAGCGGCCGACTGAAAACTTAAATTATGCGTCCAGGAACAACGATTATGCGCCCAAGCGAACGAGCGATAAGATTGGAGTACCCGGTGATATGAGCGCGATTGCCCTAACAATGTATGGCAAAGTTGCACAAGTTTCACCGAGAAGGGACAATTTCACGTGCTAATCGGAATCACAGTCTTTTGCACGCAAGATGGGTCTTGTCTTCCCGCATCAACCACTGTGCTTTCCCTCGACCTTTTCTGCCCCGGTACCTGTTCTCTCTAGCATCCAGCGAGTGTAGTATACCCCGTGAACACATCGCCATTGACATTGTTCCTTATCGCCCGCGCCCAGCGACCAGTACACCCACCAGCACAACCACCACGCCATGTCGAGAATAGAAACCACTACGGTCGTATCGGAGCGGCCGGTGGCTCTGGCGACCGGGATTATTGACGAGAATGACGCAGATGTGCTGATGGCGGTCAAGGCGCTTGGCGACATGCGAAGCCAGGTGCCCGCCTCCTCAGCTGCTCCTTTGTACATCGCCGACTCTGGTGCGTTGCTCTCCGCTACCGTCGCCACCCACCCGCTGAACTCTAGCTCGACCAGCTCCCAGTCCATCAGGCGCACCTCAGTCTGCTGATTCTGCGAATGCTTCCGACTTGTCGATATCTAGACCCCCGCTCGATGACGATGTGGCCAGCGGAGATTTCGTGTCTCGCGTGTCCACCCTCCCACTGGTCACCAGCGTGCTCAGTGCCTATTCACAGAGCAAAGCCAGCTCTCGTGTGGTCAAGGTTGGTGCTCGTTGCCAGTTTCAGCCAATATACTGACCGCTCGCAGTACGGTGCCAAGATGGTCGAGTCGTCCGTGAAGAGCATTAGCAGGCCTGTGATGGATCGATTGCCGACGGCCCAGCTTGACGAGTTTGCCTGCAGGCAACTGGACAGAGTACGTCTTTGCTCATCGCGGTCATCACCTCGCTCTGATGGACCATCTTATTTAGTTGGAACAACGCTATGGTGCACGCACGGACAGCCCCCGTGACGAGCTACCACGCACACCCACTCCCCGATCCCAGTCCACGCAAGAGCTCGACTCGGGGCCCGCGCGGGGACGTAGTTTGGAACGACGTATTTCCGCTTCGGACTCAAGCGCCACATTATTACGATCCCCCACACCTTCTGCAACGCGTGACGATGGAGCGCCGATTCAGGATGCAGGGTCTGGTATCGTTGCCGCCCCACCGACCGACTCGGACCGCCAGGTCGCGAACCGCAGCCGATGGCAGGCTATGCTGCTCGAGGCCGGCGGCATTGGCGCTGCCCTCAGCGACGAGAGCATGAAGCGGCTCAAGTACTGTCTGCAATGGCTGCAGGTGAGCACGTTTCATCCATATGCTCCCCAAGATACGCGTGATGACACGTGATTCTCCATTCAGTACGCGACCAATCGGATTGATAGCCAAATCGCAGTCTTGCGCGAGTTTCTAGATTCGCTCTCTCCGGGCGCTGGTTCAAGCGATCTACTACTGCCATTGCATATGGACCAGGATGCTCCTGTGTCGCCGGCTGCGTTGGCCCGTCTGAGTGCGGTGAAACGGGACGTGGTGGCAACTATTCGTCAAGCAGTGGACATCGTAAGCCGATATGCCGGCGGGGCGCTTCCAGAGCCCGCGCGAGGAACCGTTCGGTCTGTGCTACTTCGCTTGCCTGAGCGATGGGCCTCTGCAGGCCGTGAGGTTACAAACGAAGCTTCGGGGCCTGGACATCGACGGACTGGCTCGAGCTCGTCCGCACGAGCGCCTTATCCGCCCCGATCAACTACCCCGGCTGACAGCATCCATGCGGCCCGGCCGGGCCCGCGTCCCCAACCCACAGCAGGTGCAGCAGCTCAAGCTGCACAACGTGTGATGACGCTTGCGACCGAGAGCCTCGATATGATGCGAGGTGTAACCGGTGTGGTCAAAGACAGCCTCGATCGCGCCGAGGTGTGGGTCGATCGACTGCGCGTGGTGGGCATTCAGCGCGGGGAACAAGGCGCGGACCTCCCGGATCTTTCCTCGTTTACGTCTCATCAGAACGGTGGTATCCCCGGCACACCCGCGCTCACTTCTGGATCTGGTTCGCCTCGCTCGTTGTCGATGGTCACCCCACTTTCGCCCATGTCGTTCCCCCATTCGTTTAGAGATGCGCTTGGCCAGTCGCATTCGCATTCGGCGTTTTCGTCGTATCCTTCGTCGGCCGCTGTGTCTACTGCTGGAAGCGATACCGAAACAGATGTAAACGAAGATGTCAAGCCTGGCTTGGGCCATGTTCGCAAGAAGCGCCGCAAGGGAGGCGGGCGCGATGCAAAGCGCCACAAGGATATGGTCGTTGACGAGGATGGCGACCTGAAGTTGCCTCCTGTAAAGATCGATTCTGACAACTGAAATAACAAGCAAGTTCTCTTCTCTCTCTCTCCTTCGTCTTTCTTTCGTGCTTTCCCCCTGGACCTAGATTTGTCTGAAAACACGCGAATCTATGCTGCATATATACCGCGTCCCCCAATCGTTGTTCTTCTTTTCATTTCATATATGCGTGTCGTTTTTTTCTTGGGCCATTTGGTGCTGTGCTTACGTTTGTGAGATTCAGTGCCCATGTATCGAATAGATAGGTGTCATTTACAAAGTTATGCATTCAGTTTAAGCTTCGAAAGTACAATACCAAATCTTTATCCATAAAGGAATAGCCTTTTTAACGTACCTTGCTGACTGACGTACAGGAACGTTGTTTAGAAAGTGTCGAACAGCAAAGCCAGGAACTACTTACATAAGCCGGCGTGATTGACTCAGTGCCCGACTTTGCAAAGCAGGTTGGTAATTCGCCGATAGCAACCCATTATGGACCTCCACCTACCACTCAGCAGCTTGGCAAGCAGCGAAGATGGGCTTAACGAGCACAGATTGCGCATCCCCGCCTCCACTACACTATCATAGTATAAAACATGGCTGTCTTTGAGGTCGGAACTGACATCACCAACAACTCCTCTCAACTCCTCAGCACTTCCAATGGCCGCAGCTCCTACATCCGTTGAGCTTTCTCCAGCGCCTACTCTAGTCGCAGAGGCACCGAGTAAGGAGAAAGTCGAGCCTCAATCTTTGGCTTCGGCTGCACCTTTGCGAAAGTACTTGTTGCTTGCCTTTTTCTGTTTGGGACAGTTCCTTGACACGTTAAATAACTCTGCGGTCCTGCCCGCCTTGCCCGCGATTACCCACAACGTACACCTTACGGAAAGTGATTCTGTATGGCTACTCGCGGCGTATCAAGCTACTTTTGCCTCGTTCTTGTTGATTGTAAGTTTATCTCATTCGACTTTCGGATTGATATTTACTTTTATTTTCAGAGTGGCCGCATTTCGGATATCTACAGCCCCAAGCCTGCGTTTATTGTTGGGACGACATTCTTTGGAGTCGTCTCGCTTGGAGGCGGGTTTGTCAACGACCGCATCGTTTTGATTGTCCTTCGAGCTCTCCAAGGCATTGGTGCATCTCTCACTATCCCGTCCGCTCTCAGTCTTCTCGTTCAGATGTTCCCTGAACCTGCTGAACAAGCTCGTGCAATTGGCCTATTCGGCGCTACTGCAGCCATTGGGAATGGTGAGCCTTTTAAACTCACAGTATTGTTTAAATATACTCATGATTTACCTTGCAGTTCTTGGCACGATGGTCGGCGCTATCTTTGTTCAGTACGCATCTTGGCGATGGATCTTTTGGTTGATCGCGATGATTTCCATCCCGATCGCTGCGGCTTGTATCTTCCTCATCCCAACCACCCCCAGCCATGAAGGTGCCAAGGTGTCCCAACTTGACTTTGTCGGCGTGTCGACTCTCACAGCCGCTATTATTCTGTTCGTCTACGCCTTGACGACTGGTTCGGTCTCCCCCTGGGCATCGGCTGGGGTGCTTGTTCCGCTTTTCATTGCGGTTGGATTGGTGGTTGCGTTTTTCGTGTGGGAGACTAAGGTCGATGAGAAGAATGCGGCACTGTAAGTTTCTTTATAGTCATTTCAAGAGCTTATACTGACATATTATTGTTTTACAGTCCTCCCAAGCTGTGGTTCTATCCCAACTTTGCTGTCCTTTTCGCCGTGGCTCTCATGCCGTACTTTTGGTGGATTCAGATCTACCTGACGTTCTCCCCGTACTGGCAAGACGTCCTTCACTGGTCTAGCATCATCACTGGTGTTAAGTTCTTACCCCTCGGTATCGTCGGTGGTGTTATCATGATTAACGGCGGACACATTGCGAAACTTGGTCGTGCCAAGATCCTCATCCTCGGCGGTCTCAGCCTCTCGCTCGCATCCAGCCTCATGTTGCCCTTCTCCGCCAAGCTCCGTGACCAATACTGGCCGCTCGTCTTCCCTGCGTTTATCATCGGCACCGCGGGTACTGCCATGGTCTTTGTCCTCACCAACATTGCATTCTTCCGAACCACCCCTCCAGAGTACGCAGGAACCGTCGGCGCAGTCTTCAACGCTGCGCTCCAGCTTGGAGCTGCCGTTGGCTCTTCCGCTACGACATCCATCCAAGCGTCTGTTGACGAGCGCGCCAACTCTGGGTCAGGATTTGTGGGACGATCTGCGGCACTCTGGTTTGTCGTGGCATTTGTTGCGCTTGAGATCGTTGCTGTTGGTGTCTTCTACCGGGAGGAGCGGTCGCTCAATGACTTGGAGGCGAAGACTTTAGAAGCTGAGGAGATCGAAGTAAAAGAGGCGATGGCTTTGGCTGCATGAGACTTCATTTGAGATTTTGTGCTTCGGGCTATGTATCCTTATGGCTGCGACTTTCCTCTTGGGTCGTTAATGTACTGTATCACAATAGTTTTCATATTTATGTACAACTCTCGAATAGACTAATACGATTGGCTTTCAACTTCAAATTACATGTCCAAAATAAGTTACATAATCCCGCCGGTTTGGCGATTTCTTCTGGCTCAATTGACCGACAATCAACCGACCTCCATCCTTTGCCAAAACCAACAAACACAAATGTCGTTTTATACCTCCACCAGTCCTATTCCTCCACCCAATGCTGGCCCTCCACTCAATGCCTCCACTCAACCTCCACTATGCCCCATGAGATAAAAAATAGGCCTGCTTGGGGTCGTTGATACCACCGTCAACACTCTCAATGACAGCTACACCATCGTCCGTTGAGGCCCCTTCTACGCCTACCGCAGTTATGTCATCCCCGAATAAGGAAAACTGGGGTGCCTCCGTAGCTCAACCTCAACCTTTAGCTTCAGCTACACCTTTGCGCAAGTATACACTACTCGCATTCTTCTGTTTGGGACAGTTTTTGGACCAACTGAACACCTCCGCGGTATTGCCTGCCTTGCCTGCAATCACCCACAACGTGAATCTATCCGAAAGTGACGCTGTATGGCTACTTGCGGCATACCAAGCTACATTCGCGTCCTTTCTATTGATCGTAAGTCTGACTATACATGTTTCCAGAACTCTGGGATGATACTTACTTGCTTTCACTAGAGCGGCCGAGTATCAGACATCTATAGTCCGAAACATACGTTCATTGCTGGCACCGCATTTTTTGGAGCCATCTCTCTTGGCGCCGGGTTTATCAATGATCGCATTGTCCTGATTGTCTTTCGAGCTCTACAAGGCATTGGAGCAGCTTTCACTATCCCATCTTCTCTGAGCCTTATCGTACAAATGTTCAATGAGCCTGCAGAACAGGCTCGGGCAATCGGTTTGTTTGCCGCTACTGGTGCTGTCGGAAATGGTGAGTTTTAAGCACATAGAACTGCTAAACGCATGTACTCACAACCGGTTGTGTAGTTTTGGGTACAATATTCGGCGCTGTGTTTGCAGAGTATGCGTCTTGGAGGTGGATATTCTGGTTGATTGCTATGATTGCGCTTCCAATCACCGTGGCTAGTGTTTGGCTCATCCCAACGACACCCCATCGTGAAGATATCAAGTTGTCCCAGCTCGACTTCGTCGGTGTTTCGGCTCTGACGGCTGCCATTATCCTTTTTGTCTACGCCTTGACAACTGGATCTTTGTCGCCATGGACTTCAGCTGGCGTCCTGGCGCCGCTCTTTGTGTCGATTGCGCTGGCCGTGGCCTTTTTCGTATGGGAGACTCGAGTTGACGAAGAAAAATGCCTCCCTGTAAGCTGTTCTCTAGTCCGTGCTATCACTGTTCCTGACTATGGAACCTTTCTAGCCCTCCCAAACTGTGGTTTTACCCTAATTTCGCCGTTCTTTTCGCGGTCGCTCTTGTGCCATTCTTCTGGCTGACCCAGGTCTACCTCACGTTCTCCCCGTACTGGCAAGATGTATTGCACCAGTCCAGCATTATCACTGGTGTCAAGTTGTACGTGCTCCATAATCATTATACTGGTAGCCTAGCTGACAATTCAAATGTTAGTCTTCCCCTAGGCATTGTTGGTGGTATAGTTACGTTCAATGGCGGGCGTATCACGAAACTTGGCCACCATAAGCTCTTCATTCTTGGCGGCCTTGGCCTCATGTTCGTAGCTGCTTTAATGTTGCCCTTTTCCGCCAGGCCGCGAGATCAATACTGGCCTCTTGTCTTCCCTGCCTTCGTCATTGGCATCGCTGGCAATGCTATCGTTTTCGTTCTCACAAACATCGCCTTTTTCCGAACTACTCCCGTAGAGTACGCAGGGACTGTTGGCGCTGTCTTTAACTCTGCGCTCCAGCTTGGGCCGGCTGTCGGCACTGCTGCTACAACATCCATCCAAGCATCAGTCGATAGGCGTAACGAGTCTGAACCAGGATTTGCCGGAAGATCTGCAGCCCTTTGGTTTTTGGTTGCATCCCTTGTACTGGAGATTATTGCTGTTGCAGCGTTCTACCGAGAGGAGCGGTTGGTGAATGACCTTGAGGCGAAGACTCTAGAGTGTGAGCAGGTCGATGTAAAGGAGACCACGGCATCGGTAGTATAAAACTTTGATTCGTGGTTTCAATCAGCCTATTCTTATAGCTATGGACATACTATACCATCAGAGTTTTATAACCTCATTTGTATTGATAGACAACTCTCCGAATAGATCTACACAATGTCTAACAGATTCTCAACCTCAGAATGCCCGAGTGCTTGGTCCTCCAACGCAGATCGCGAATTATTGAGAGACTCGAGCGGGCATCAGATACGTGAACAACTCGAAGCTCTAAAAAATTGTTTTTCGGGGCGAGGCATAACCTAATTCTTGAAAAATGCCCCATTCGATTCAGAATTTGCGAGGCTCCGTAACCGAATTGGAGATCCCAATCTCACAAAAGCAGCGAGAAAGTTAGTTCGCAGGGGAATACAAAGTAAATATCCTGGTCCAAATAGATCGATAACAACTTCGCATATATCCCGCGTTTGCTCTCCTTCAGTGGGATGGAAAGTGGAAGAATTGTTTCGGCGCTTATGACCGATCCCTACACGTGAATCGCTATTCGGCAGCGTGGCTCCGACTAGTACATTAAAAGCAGTATCCGTGACCGTAGCAGCTCCCTCGATAGATTGCCTGTCAAACAACAGGACACGCGGCGCATACATACAGATGTTGTAGAGCTCACTCGGTCAACATCAGCCCGGAAGTATAATTTAGTCATCCGAATTGAGGTTAAAGTAGGCGTCATCCAGATTCCACCACCTGCCTCCAGGGTCCGGCTTTTTGAGGGCGCTTAGATGGTTTCTGATGGTAAATGCATGTTTTCTCACCAACCAGAGTGAAATCGCAAATTCGGCGTCCCACAAAAGTTTCTAAATCGTTTTTAGAATGCGTATGTGCAACTTATATAACATGTGCTCGACTCACGGCTGCTGTGGGTAGATTTTCGTTCTGAGCTCAAAGCGAGCACGTGAGAGAGAAGCAAGCCGTGAGCTCAGCGATGGGCTCCGGGGTCTATTTGACTTCCCTCATACTGTACTTAGTTCTAAAACTTAGCATTTCTCTTTCGGGAGGCGTACTTTAGCTATGATATAGACTCCAAATATTATTTCAGAGGTATCTTATATCATCATCGCTTGCAAGACTTCTATAACGACGAGAACCTTAGCCGCCCCCCGGAGCCCGTCGCTGAGCTCACGGCTTGCTTCTCTCTCACGTGCTCGCTTTGAGCTCAGAATGAAAATCTACCCACAGCAGCCGTGAGTCGAGCACATGTTATATAAGTTGCACATACGCATTCTAAAAACGATTTAGAAACTTTTGTGGGACGCCGAATTTGCGATTTCACTCTGGTTGGTGAGAAAACATGCATTTACCATCAGAAACCATCTAAGCGCCCTCAAAAAGCCGGACCCTGGAGGCAGGTGGTGGAATCTGGATGACGCCTACTTTAGTCAACCTCTCTCACGAGCACTTAAGCGACCACAAGTCATTTGCTCATGGCCCACTCTCGCCTCATCTCACTCTATAAAACATTCACCGCGGCCTACTGCTACTCCGTGTGAACTCTGTTCTCGACTACCACACTCTCCTCCCTCTTACCATGGCTCCTACTGCTGTCAGTGTGTCCCCCAAGGTTTCCCCTCATCTCTCTTCTGTACTAGAGCTGAAGAAGGCTACGATGGCCGCGGTCGAGCCTGCGTTCAAGTTTGACTCTATGGAGGATGCGATAACAGCCTTTGGGAGAGGAGAGTTTATTGTGGTTATGGACGACGAGGATCGGGAGAATGAGGGCGACCTGATCGCAGCCGCGGATCTCATTACCACAGAGAAGATGGCTTGGTTCATCAAGCTCACCAGGTATGTGGTAGTAAATAACCTTACTATCTGTCCGCTCATAGCAATTACAGCGGGTATATCTGTATATCGCTGCCGGCGGAACGATTGGAGGAGCTCGACATTCCGATGATGGTACCGAACAACACCGAAAAGCACAAAACCGCATACACCGTGACCGTGGATTACAAGAATGGTATGCTAGTCAAAACGTGCATAGCTAAGTTCAAGCGCTAATACGGATGCTAGGCACAACAACAGGGATATCCGCGCACGACCGAGCTCTCACTGCGAGGAAGCTCGTCGACAGTCAATCGCGACCAGAGGATTTCTCACGGCCGGGGCACATGGTTCCTCTTCGGGCCCGGGCAGGAGGTGTGCTAACACGGAAGGGACATACCGAGGCGGCAATCGGTGAGCGATACCCTCTCGAATCTGGATTTATCTGATGTCGAAGCTGCTTAGACATGTGTAACTTGACTGGACTTCCGGCTGGTGGTCTCCTATGCGAGCTCGTCAATGACGATGAGCAAGGCTCCATGGCTCGTCGGGACGATTGCCGTGCGTTTGCCGACCGTTGGGGCCTCAAAATGATTAGCGTCGAAATGATTGCCAAATGGCGACATGAACACAATTGCTAAACAAGTGGGCTAGTGGTAGCCAGATTTTTGGATTGAAGGTCTTTTGTATTTCTTGGATGTTTTGATTAATTACTATCACTGTTGGACTTTCTTCATGTCACATCGAGCTGTATCCTCACTGTCGATAACGTGTCAACTGACACAAACAACACCCGCCTGTTTGCTCGGAGCCGGCCGTTATCCGATCCCATCGTCTCACGTGCTGAGGAGACCTCCACCACGTCTCCTCCACCGTCGTCATACAAAAGGATCTTCAGTCAGCGAATGATCGCCGATGTCACGGCCGAAGTTGTGTCGTATGGAAATTCTACTCGAAGATCCTCCGAGAGCGTATATAAATGATGCCATGTCTCAGCCTTAAGGATCACCATCGCAAATCCCTCCTCAGAATATCGCCAAACTACTACTCAACATGGTCGTCAAAAACTCTGAAGTCAAGGTTGAATACGAGTAAGTTGCATCCTCATAACTCGCCATAGGCATATCTAATTATAGATTGGTAGCCCCAAGGACATGCAGTTCCGCCGACTTGGCTCTGCTGGCCTACGCGTTCCAGTCTTTTCACTTGGTGGATGGCTAACGTTCGGCGGCACTGTCAAGGGTGATCCAGTCAAGGAGATCGTGAAAACTGCATTTGACAATGGCAAGTAGATGTATCATAGCTCTATGATGCAGATTAGCTGACGCAACGCATCAGGTATCAATATGATCGATCTAGCTGAGGCTTATGCCAAAGGTGATAGCGAGCGCGAAATGTATGCCCCAGTTTTTCCGTAACTGCTAGTTAAAATAACGCAAATGCAGTGGTCGTGTCATCGAGGAGCTTGGCATCCGCCGCTCCGACATCATTCTTACGGGCAAAATCTTCTTTGGTCTGGGCCGCAAGGGGCCAAATGACAGGGGACTGTCTCGCAAGCAGTACGTTTCCACACCCATGCATTTCTATCTTGGCGTCTGACAATACGTTTTCAGCATCATCGAAGGGGTGAACGAGACTCTTGAGCGCCTCCGCACCGACTATGTTGACGTTGTGTTTGCGCATCGCCCTGATCCCACTGTCCCAATGGAGGAAGTTGTTCGCGCATTCAACCATGTGATTGATACTGGCAAGGCTTTCTATTGGGGTGAGTAGACTAAAGATCATAGATGCAAATTTTGGTAATGTCTCATCCTGGATCCTAATAGGAACTTCGGAATGGAGCGCACGCCAAATCGAGGAGGCGCATCATGTTGCCCGCGCCCTTAACCTGATCCCCCCGGTAGCTGAGCAAGTCCAGTACCAGTATGTTCTGCGTCTTCTCTTGTTGTTCTGTATCTGACTTTTATCGCAGCTGCCTCCATCGCCAGCGCTTTGAGGCCGAGTACAAGTAAGCATTAGCAGAATTGCTGCGTATGATCAAAGCTAATTGGTGAACGAAGGCCTATCTACGAGAAATACGGCTACGGGACCACCATTTGGAGTGCACTTGCGAGCGGTTTGTTGACCGGCAAGTACAACGATGGCGTCCCGAAGGGTAGCCGCTTCGACACGAACCCCGAGTTCTTCAAGGACACAGTTGAGAGTCTGTCCAAAGAAGAGTGCGTTCATCGATTTCGTCAACATCATTAGTATTGATATTCCATTGTATCAGTGGCCAAAAGAAGATTGAAAAGGTCAAGGCGCTGACGACATTTGCCGAAAAGGGTGAGTAGTGGGTGGGTGTATGGTGATTTACTTTCAAGCTCACACGAGCCATACACACAGAAATCGGTTGTTCGGTATCGACCCTAGCGCTTGCTTGGGCCGCATCTCACCCTAATGTAGGGAGTTCTAGTAACATGACATTACAGAGAACTGATAGCTTGGTACAGGCCTCGACCGTCATCCTCGGGGCAACCAAGCCAGAACAAATTATCGAGAACCTGAAGGCATTGGACGTCATCAAGAAGATCACCCCAGAGGTATATAGCTACCCTCTAGTCAGTGTGGTTGCCAAGAACTCATGTCAACATATTCATAGGTACGGGAGAAGATCAACAAGATTCTTGATAACGACCCAACTGGAGAGCCCAACCTGCGTCCTTTGTAAACCGCTTAAGATGAAATCTGTGTATTAATTCTTTTGTTATATAATATATGAACTATCTGAAAGCTCTTCAACCCAACAAATCAAAAAGAATAGACGGGCTCGTTTGTTTCCTGATATTCAGTTCTGGTTGAGTATATGCACTGAGTTTATGCTTGATTGGAAAAGGTATGTCTTGCTAGTTGACTTGGATTTCTACTTTCAGTTCTATGATATATACTTCTTAATTTACTTTTAGCTGAAGAAAAACGCTAAAGCGCATGTTTACGATGAAGTTCGTGAATGGAGCAAATAGTTCAATGGCACTGCAAGATAAAGTTATTACATTTTACCTTGCGTTTAGGCGTTCCCTTATCATCGTCATATGGTGTGTGTCCGTTTATGACGTGGCGTTGCTGAGCTACCGTAACCGAGATTGAGCTATGATATTCCCGCTTGCCACGAGACGAGGAATGGGACAGCAAATAAAACCCGCCTCGTACCATGATCGCGTCATTTCACGTGACCAGTCTTCAGCTCTGCTTGGCCTTGACAAAGCACGGTGATAAACGCAGGAATGGATAATGATCCGCAAAAGATCTTCAACTCTCGACTATCACCAGTATCCCATCTAGCTAGCCTGTGAAGACCATGGTTGTAAAAAACTCCGAAGTCAAGGTTGAGTTCGAGTAAGACGATTGACTACCATGCAACGAATCTAAAGTATAACTTGCGTACTAGCCCAAAAAACATGCAGTTCCGCCGCCTTGGAGCTTCTGGCCTACGTATACCAGTGTTCTCGCTTGGTGGATGGCTCACTTTTGGCGGAACAGTGAAGGGCGATCCCGTCAAAGAGATAGTAAAACTCGCTTTTGACAATGGTGAGCGCCAACCTATCGCTCCAAGGTCGTGTATTTACTTGCCAAAAACAATACAGGTATCAACATGATTGATGTGGCCTAATCTTACTCGAAGGGGGAGAGTGAACGCGAAGTGTACGTGCATATATGTACTTCTGGACCAATAAAGCTTATATCTTTAGTGGGCGCGTTGTTGAAGAGCTCGGTATCCGACGTTCAGACCTTGTTCTGTCCAGCAAAATATTCTTTGGACAATCGGATCGAAAGGGACCCAATGACAAGGGGCTATCTCGCAAGCAGTTTGTATTCTATAATACTACCGAGCTTGACCTTGACTCACTGGGATTGTCGCAGCATTATCGAGGGTATGAACGAAATACTTGAACGTCTCCGCACCGATTACGTCGACGTTATCTTTGCCCATCGACCGGACCCCACTGTACCTATGGAAGAGGTTGTCCGCGCGTTCAATTATTTGATCAATTCAGGCAAAGCCTTTTACTGGGGTACGTTCACTATCTGCATTTGGTTGATCCTTAGATTTCTCTAACCAGTGTGGTACCTAGCAACATCCGAATGGAGTGCTCGCCAGGTTGAAGAGGCGCATCACGTTGCATCGGCCCTGAAGCTTATCGCGCCCATTGCAGAGCAGGTGCAGTATAAGTACACATGATTCTAGCCTTCCCTGCAACTCGATCTTACAATGAACTGTAGCTGCCTCCACCGGCAACGGTTCGAGTCTGAATACAAGTAAGCTTAAATTTCGCTAAACACTCGGAGCATCTAATCACATAAAAAAGATACTTGTACGACAAATATGGGTACGGCACAACAATCTGGAGCCCCCTCGCCAGCGGTGTCTTGACGGGCAAATACAATGACGGGATCCCAGAGGGCAGTCGATACGATACCAACCCGGTGTTTTTCAAAGATGCAATTACAAAGTTGTCGCAAGATGAGTACGTGCAAATAGCCATCAACTGCAGTTAGAAAGCTAAGTGTGCCATGTCATACAGAGGGAAACAGAAAATCTTAAAAGTCAAGGAACTAACGAAATTCGCCGAAACAGGTGGGTTCATGTTATGATTGGATCTGTGAATCATTAACATGCATGCGTCCATTAGAACTAGGGTGTTCGATAACGATCCTTGCGCTAGCATGGACTGCCTCTCATCCAAACGCGAGTGCATTTATTCAAATTGGTGTGCTGGATTTATTTACTTCGTTTTCGATAGGCGTCGACGGTGATTTTGGGTGCAAGTACACCCAAGCAACTACTTGAAAACCTCAAGGCGTTGGAGGTTATCAAGAAAATCACACCAGAGGTAAGTGATCTCTTTTTGTTCGCTGAAACATGCCAACATTCACCTCGTAGGCGCGCGAGAAAATCGATAAAATTCTCGATAATGTGCCCGCCCCCGAGCCGAACCTGCGTCCACTTTAACACCTCACACATGTATCCGTCGGTTGTCATCAAAGCCCAATTTTATAGTTTGAATTATGCGTACAAGCGTTCAGTCATTAATACAATAAAAAAGCACGAGAAGAGGGAAAGATGTCGATATGTCTACTCCAAATCGAAGACGAGAACCTCAGCATCGCGGTTGCCAGTGTTGACGATCTCGATCTTCTCGCCCTCAGGAGAGGCCGCAAACGAACCATCTCCCTCGCGGAGCTCGAGGCCACCGTTAAGTTGGACGGTTGCGCCATCTGCGCGCTTGTGGTTGTATCTACTGAGTGTTAGACTTAAATCAAATGGAATACAACAAGATACTCACCCCGAGGTTTGGATAACGTGAACAAACGCTTTGCGCGCAGGCTGGCCGGCTCCAGGAGCAGGGAAAGTGTGGGTAACAGTCTTTCCGGGCGACAGAATAGTCGCATACACCGACAACTGCGCGTGCACGGGCGTCGGGCCAGATCCCTCGCGCTCTTTGGTCACATCCGAGGCATCAATAGGCGCGACGACCTTCAAGAGAATGTCGCGCTTCTGTTCATCGGTAAAGTGACGAGTGTAGTACGAAGGCGTGAGCCTCGACTTGTTCGGGAGGAGCCAGATCTGGAGGAAGTGGACCTGCTGCTTGGTGTTGCGGTTGTACTCGGAGTGGCGGATACCAGTTCCTGCGCTCGTCATTTGGACGTCGCCGCGCTTCATGATTTCGGTGTTGCCCATGCTGTCTTTGCTGTAACGAAGGAAACGAGATGAGATACGAGCGCAGATCGAAAGCGAGCAAGACGGGTGACGTACTGTTCGAGTTCTCCAGAGACAATGTACGAGAAGATTTCCATCTCGCGATGGGGGTGGGCGCCGAAGCCCTCGGTGGGCTCAACTCGGTCCTCGTTGATCACACGCAGGGAACCAAAGCCCTCGAATTTGGGGTCATAGTACCTGCGTTTTCAGTACTCGGTCAGTGGGTCTGAAATCTAGAACTCGAAAATGAATGTGGCTCACATGGCGAAGGAGAAGGTGTGGAAGGTCTTGAGCCAGCCTGTTCGTTCATTCAATCGAGTTAGAACCGAGTCTACGATGAATCAAGTATAAAGACGCACCATGGT
>JAYRCO010000626.1:0-20306 GCA_037042815.1 Ceratobasidium papillatum
CCAGAATAAATGTCTTTGAACGTATCCGTGAAGTCGAATGCGTGTCCTAGGTTCTTGAATTGTTGTGCCGAGGAAGCGGGTATTAGAGCTGATGGTGGATGAGAGAGTGCGAGGCGCTTGTAGGGGTGGTATGAGAATGCTTTGATATGGATAAAGGCGAAGCACCTGATTTAATTTACATACAAGTTAGAATATGGTACGGAAAGTGGGAGAAATAAAGGACGTACATCATCTCGAGCGTTTGTAACAACGCTCCAAACCCAATTGTGATATCTTCAGCCGTCATATACTCCGTCTACCCGATAACGTTAGCATCCCTCCCAACCTCACCCATACTCAAAACAAGAACGCACGTCTTTGATAATATTCAGCGATGCTAAACCGGATAGTAAAGCCCCTTGCCAAAATGTCAGAAATACCACCGCTTTGACCGAGAACAACTACATTATATGCGTTTCAGTGAGTAAGAAAATGATAAGAAAGGCAGGAGGAGGACGGTACCTTGAGCAATGGTCTGTACGGTTTGAGTTCTTGGCTGATCGTGACATAGAGCTGGATTAGGCAATACATCGCTATCTGTTTATCTGTAAGTATCTTGGGGGCAATAGGTTGAGCGGGTGTGGACGTACGGTTACTGAGATCGATACGGTCGTGACAATCTACAATAACACCTCAGAAAAAAAATCAATAAAAGAAAAAGAGAGACGTACCCAGACATGTCCCCACCTAACCCCCCAGCTCGTTTCACAGTACAAATCAAACTGCTGCAATATAACAGCCGCAAGCGCGGACCTGCCCAGTTTAGTGTTTCAGCCAATTGAAATTTTAATATAACCCCAAAAAGGAATTTAATCTGGCTAAATTAGACCTACCCGGGTCGTACGAGACAGTATTGCAGAATTCCCCATTTCATGAATTGGAGATATCGTAAGCCGTCTCGTGGCTTTGAGCGGATTGAGCCGAGGGGCCAGATCCATTTCAGAGCTGGTTTACCAGTGGGGGATGTTGAGAGTGGGTCTGTGGTGTATGGTCAGAGGGAGGTTGGTTTGGGTTGTTGAGAGATGGGGACGTACTGGGGTGCATCTCGAGGTTGTGGAATGTGCGGTGGATAGCTGCTCGTCGTTCAGACTTGGTCAAGTCGGTTGTTTCAGCGCTGGTGGAAGAGTTGATAGGTTGAGATTCTTCAATGTCTTCTTCAGTCCTATGAGACCCCGTTCGAGAGTGAGAATGCCATGATCTGTTTGCTGATCTGTTTCTGTTGTGAGAAGGAGGAGGAGGTGGAACGGGGCCGGGGAGGTATTGTAACATCAGCATAAAGAACGACGCTAGTACGACGGATTCGTATGCGTCTCGGATGAGGAGGAAGGACGTTGCGTGTGTTGTGAATATGTACGAGGCTAGTGTTATTCTGGAATAGTGAGTTGGTTAGTTTGTTGGGTCGATCAGAGGTTAATTAAAGATAGGGGCTTGTTTGAGTGGCGAGGTAAATGTGGATTAAAGAGGTGCGGGACGTACATGGAGTAGATTGGGACCATTAGGAGGAGGCGTATTATGTCTGTTTAGTTGTGAGGAGTTAGCTGAGGCGGGATTGAGAGGGAGGAGGGAGGGACGTACGGCGTTGTTGAGGTTTCTAGAAGTCGTATTAGTCGAGAGTTTAAGAAATTGAAGAATTAGGACTCACGACGCAGTACCACTTGGCATGTTTCTGGATGAGCCAGAACGATGCGACGACAGCGACAATGGTAAAGCCGCCGGCGACGATCCAGCCGACATGATGAGCTGCTGAAATTCAGTAAAAAGCAACACGAGCGACGACATGAACGCACCCTGGAACTGAACACTGCCATTGACGAAAAGCGGCGGCGCCTGTTTGGCACGATGGACCGGACAGGCCATGGTCGAACAGACAGAGTTAGGGGCTCGTGATGACCAAGCTGGGCGCTTAGCCCTCTGCCCTTGTCGCTTCCCTCCTCCTCCACCACCACCCTACTGTCTCCTCGCCGCGAAATCATGACTTGGGCGCCGCAAGAGGCCGGGCTGAACGAGGTGCTTCAAGTGCTGCGCGACTCGACGCAGAACCAGAGCGCCGAGGTGCAAAAGGCGATGACACTGCGCCTCCAGAGCTTTATGCAGGTCCCCGACTATCCGTGCTATCTGGCCCATATCCTGGCCTACATGCCCGCCGACGAGGAGCGCGTGCGAACTGTGGCCGGACTCGTGCTCAAGAACGCGGCCAAGGGCATCGTGCACGCCCCGCCGCCGGTCATCGCGTACGTGAAAACGACGGTGCTGACCGCGTACGCAGACTCGAGCGCTATGGTCCGCAACGCCGCCGCCCAGGTCGTCGTCGTCGTTCTCGGTGCGCTCGAACCGGCAAACTGGCCCGAGGCGCTGACTGCACTCTTGCATGGCCTAGACGGGGACGTGTCTGCGCAAGAGGCGGCGTTTGGGGTGCTCGAAAAGTGCTGCGAGGACTATCCACGTAAACTCGAGGCAGACATACACGGCACGCGCCCTACGGATGTGCTCATCCCGCGCTTTTTGGCGCTGGCGGATGCGCAAAACGCCCGGGTGCGGACACTGGCGCTGACGTGCTTGTCGCACTTTGTGCCCGTCGCGTCGCCCGTGCTCTGGGCCCACATTGACGCGTTTCTCGCCGTGCTCTTCAAACACGCCGCAGACGACGCGCCCGACGTCCGGCGTCAAGTCTGCCAGGCGCTTGTCCTCCTCCTCGCCGCCCGCCCGGACAAGCTCTTGCCTGCGCTCACCAACGTCGCCGACTACATGCTCTACTCGACCCAGGACAAGGACGAAAACGTCGCGCTCGAGGCTTGCGAGTTTTGGCTCACGTTTGCCGAGGACCCAGACTTGGGCGACCACCTCCGGCCGCTCTTGCCCCGCGTCGCGCCTGTGCTGCTCGCATGCATGGTCTATGGCGAAGACGACCTCATCTGGCTCGCCGGTGACGAAGACGACGCAGACGTCCCTGACCGGCCCGAAGACATCCGTCCCAAACATTTCGGCGCAAAAGCACACGGTCTCGAATCTGATGCCGCGGGCGGAGAGAACGCGGCGAACAACGCAAACAAGGACGAGGACGAGGAAGACTACGACGACGATTTCGATGATGACGATGATCTGTCCACCGAATGGAACTTGCGCAAGTGTGCTGCTGCAGCGATTGACGTGATCGCCGTACGGTTTGGTGCCGATTTGCTCCAGATTCTTATGCCACACTTGCGGGACCGGCTCTGGAGCACGGATTGGATCCAACGCGAGAGCGGCATTTTGGCCTTGGGCGCCATGGCAGAGGGTGGGTCCCCTCTCATCTTAATCTCTCCTAGCTAATGCCCTATAGGATGCATCGAGGCCATCGAGCCCTACCTCTCCGAACTCATCCCCTTTCTCATCAACACCCTCAACGACGCCAAGGTCAGTCTCCATCTTTGTCCCTCAACAACGGCTAATTCTTTACCCCTCGCAATAAACCTTGTTCTCCACACGAATTAACCTTTATCGCCATGCCAACCCATCCAACGTTGTTCCTTGAACACGTATCGTGCCTCGCGCCCACAGCCCCTGGTGCGCTCGATCACGTGCTGGACACTTGGGCGCTACGCGAGCTGGTGCACGAGCAATCCCAGCGAAGAGCACAAGAGCAAGTACTTTGTACCTGCCATGGAGGGCGTACGTCTGGTCATATTTATGCTACCTCTTCGTACTAATCAATTTGGCTACAGCTCCTCCGAATGGTATTGGACAACAACAAACGCGTCCAAGAGGCCGGCTGCTCAGCCTTTGCCACACTCGAAGAAGACGCCGGAAGCGCACTCGAACCATATCTCGACCCGATCCTCCGAAATCTCGTATTCGCCTTTCAAAAATACCAAGCCAAAAACTTGCTCATCCTCTACGACGCCATCGGCACGCTCGCCGACGCTGTCGGATCAGCTCTCAACCGCCCTGAAGCGCTCGAAGTGTTGATGCCTCCGCTAGTCGAACGATGGGGCCGATTGGGCAACGAAGACGAAGACTTGATCCCGCTTTTGGAATGCTTGTCGAGCGTGACTGTTGCGTGCGGGACTGGATTTTTGCCCTATGCCGAGCCGGTGTTTAGGCGGTGTGTGGAGATTGTGCATCAGAGTTTGGTACAGTATCAGGCGTTTCAGCAGGCGCCGGATTCGAGAGCTGAGCCGGACAAGGTGGGTTCTATCCATGTTATTTGGTGGTGGGAGGTGGTCTGATTGTGGGACAGGTGTTTTTGATTGTCGCGCTCGATCTGTTGAGTGGTTTGACGCAAGGGTTGGGATCGTCGATCGTTTCGCTTGTGCAGCAGAGTCAGCCGCCTTTGTTGCAGCTTTTGGCGGTTTGCTTGAAGGTGCGTGTGCTACTATCTTTAATACTCATTTGACTGACGGGTATTTCATCTCGCGTCACCCATTCATTTTATCCCATCCCATCTCATACACTACCATCCCGCCCAATCCTAATCACCCACAGCACCCCGATCCACCCGTTCGTCAATCAGGCTACGCGCTCGTTGGAGACATGGCCATCTCGTGCTTTGAAGTTCTCCGTCCAGTCATTCCCCAGATTATGCCCGAGCTCATTGAGCAGATCATGCCGGAACCAAAGATCGAGTTTGTAAGCGCGTGCAATAACGCGGCGTGGAGTGTTGGCGAAGTTGCATTGCACTATGGTAGTGGTGAGTTCTTCATTCCTGGGATTTCACAGTACACTAACATATCAAACGACCCAAACAGATCCCGAATTCGGCCAATGGGTCCCTCCTCTCATCCAACGCCTAATCCCGATTTTATTAAGCCCCAAAAGCCCAAAGAGTCTGACCGAAAACGCGGCAGTAACCATCGGACGACTCGCGCTCGTTCAACCGGATGTGGTCAGCCCGCATTTGGAAGTCTTTGCTCAGCCTTGGTGAGTCTAGTCCTTGGTCTAAATAAGAAAAGGGTGCTGATGGGGATTGTGGGGTAGGTGTCAAGCGCTTAGTGAGATTAAGGACAATGACGAGAAGGACTCGGCGTTTAGAGGGTTTTGCGGGTTGATTGAACGGAATCCGAGTGGAATCGCCAAGGCGTTTGTGTTCTTCTGCAACGCGGTTGTGAGGTGGACTGCACCTTCTCAAGAATTGAATGATCTATTCTCCAAGGTCCGTTTGCTTCACGTCCCAAATAAACACCTCACTAAATATCTCGACAGATATTACACGGTTTCAAACAAATGAGCGGCGCGCAATGGGACGCGCAGATGGCAGCCTTTCCCGAGGGCATACAGGAGCGGTTGAGGATCCGGTATCAGCTGTAGATGTTGTACTAGCACTAGGACCATGCTACTGTACTTTATTCCACACCCCCTTACCGTTGATGTGTATCTATTACCCCCTTGCCATCATTATCTCACTTACCGGAATCAACCTCGTCCTCTCAAAACACCGCATCCTCCCACCCCCCACCTGTTATTTCTATAATCTCTTCTAGCATGTTGTTGTGTGTACACCGGCCTCGGGCGCGCTTGATTGCCATGTCATGAATTTTCTGGGTTTGGTCTCAATCTCTGACGTTGGAGTATATCTGTCTGTTTTAAAATAAAATGATCCGTAGAATTTCTTTTTTTGAATCTATATAGCCCAGATCGATCGAGAGCATGAATCCAAGTCCCAACACAAACAACTCGGAACCGACACTCAGAAATGCTTGTTCTTGCTGCTGTCCCACTGAGGCATTCCTCCACCCAATCCACCAAATGCTCCACCTCCACGTCGTCGGCCGCCCCGCGAGTACGCGCGCCATCCGGCGAGAGCAGCCACGCACGCGAGCGCAAATGCAGCGAGTTTGAGCATAAGCGAGATGAATCCCCAAAAGCCTGACGAAGATGAGCTGTGCTTGCGCTGGGTACCGGGGAGAGGCGCATCTTTAAGGATTGCCGAAGCGGTGGAAATGGAGATGATGCTATTGAAAAATGATAAGAAAACAGGCAAGGAAAATGATAACTTGCGACTCACTCGTGGTTATCTGAGATATCGCCCGTGAGTGATGTCACGCCCAAAAACGGCGAGCTAGGAAGCGTGACGTCCCAGACCGTGAAACATTCAGTCCATTCGTCCCCTGTGGCGTTTTAGTGTAAGCAGTGGATAGAAGATGAAAGTTTTGACGCCACTTACAGCCTTTGTATTGCAACGCGACCTGCATGGAGCCAAACTGTTAGCCACGTGGAAGAGAGAAATAGGGGCTTGGGGGCGTACGTTGAGGTATTCGCCTTTGAAGTACGTGATTCTGATTTTCGTTGCGATGTCTGTTTTGCGAACGTTTGCCTGTCCAGAATATGAGTTGCAGGGACGGTATAAAGGTGGATTGGGTGGCACTCACAGAGCACGCAGCTAACTCGGTCTTGGATCCGTCACTGCCTACGTCGTATGATGTCTTGCCGTCACCGAGCATTGCCATAATACGAGGGAACGCGTAAGAGTGTCGAGCGTTTGCATATCTAAGGGGAAAGTAGATATAAGGATGTCGTTTGTGTAGATATTTGGAGGTGTGCATACGTGTCGATGAAAATTCCGAGACCCTCAAACTTATCTGTACGACGCGCAAAACATCAGGAGCGAATCAACCCAAGAGAAAAGGAGGCACGAACCAACAGATCCGAACACTGGGCCAGGTTCTGCACGCGTGTTTGTTAACCATATTGCTATGCCATCTCCATAGAGGTGTGACGATCCACCACTGATCTACGAAACCATATACGCGTCAAAACAGATCCATTTGGGTTCGGCGAAGCGGCTCACCTTGTACTCGATGTCTATCTCGTAGTTTGCCGCGGTCAACGGAAGGCGAGACCAGAGCCAGCCCATCTGGGAGGGTTTGTCGCGTGTGAGCTAGATACAAGGCGGGGTGATCAATAACGTGGTCTCGGCACCGAGCGTGGATGCGCACTCGGATGTGTTTGTTTGTGTTCTACGAGGATGAGGTACACTTTAGTTTTAAGTGTCATTGACTTGTATGGATGCGAACTAACCACGTAGGCGTTGGCGCCAAACGAGAACCATCTATTAGACAGATGTATTAGCATGAGTATCTATACGAGTTGATAAGAGCTCACCGGTTTTGTAAGTCTTGGTCGACATAAGCTGTATAAAGTTCGGTCAGCAGAAGTAGATTGGTAGGCGGCGACAAAAGAGCATACGAGCAAAGATGGAGTGTGTTCGCTAAGATCAAAGATATGTTAGCAGATAGAAGCAGCTCAGCATATGGAGAAACACACCAACGGCACAGTCTAGTTGTTGTTCAAGAACTATTTAGCCGCGTGCAAGTGAGACTTCTTATAACAAAACTCGCCTGCTCGATAGTATGATTTCTCCGGGGTTTTTGTTGTGCATTGGTTCCAGCCGCCGCAAGCAAGAGAATATTAGCTACCACAGTCAGTCCAGCCCACATGTTGAGACAATAAAAACTAGACACAGAACGTAATCGTACAAGGTTGGCGAGTTGCCGTCGTCGTGGAGGTTTCGTGGTGATAGCGTTAAAACGCCCAGCGCTTAACTCAGTTTGTCCCTCATCTTGGCCTCGCAATCTCTTTACCTCAAAATGAGATCTCTATCAAAACTAAAAGTCTCTTGCGGGCAAAAGCTATCTTGCCTCTTATGGCTGCGACGTGCTACTTCAGACTAATTAAAAACTTCCAAAATCTCTTCTCCGGTACTACGTTCTCAAAATGTAATGACGAATACTGGACTCGTATGAAGAACTTGCCTGGCCCAGTCTTTACCTATTTTTAGAATCGACGAAACTTACTTAATCTAGTGGCCAGCACTATTTCAGATACCACTATCCTGAAGGGATCCGTATCCCCTTATTGGACCAACAAGAATATCGAAAACATTCAGGTATATAATGACAGGAGCTATGTTTTCCAGAGGCAAGCTGTTGATGAGGAATAATTATAACTCAACTCAGCCAATTTCTGACTACCTAACTGCACGGCTCCGGGATGCCCTCTCCAAGAGCCGAGTAGCCAACAATATCTATCGGATTCCAGAAGCTTGACTGGGCTGAACAACCTCCGAGATTTATTGGGTTTTAACAAGAAAGCGGATGACCTAACATTTCATACGTTTACCTGCCCAAATTTTCCAGTGTGCTCAAGTTGCAAGGTTATGCATCTAGTACAGTTAGGTCAATTTGATAGATGCTCATGCTAAATAACATCTCTGGGCAACAGTGAACCAAACCGCGACCGTGATAACATGCTCTAGACATCAACTTCAGTTCAACTTAGGACAGATACAATCAAACATAGATTACCCTCGTGTGGTAATGCTCTATTCAACCAGCTGGTTAACCTGAACTACGTTCTGCGACCGGCCTCTGGGGACAGAAATCAACTCGGTGCCCTATAGCATACACTGAACATTCCAAAAAAACGAACTTGCCTGGGTTGGTTAGGAGCAGCGGTCGCACTCCACACTGTATGCGTGGCTCGCACTTCTTCAGCGGATGTATTATTACTTGTGGTGGAGATGTTAGAAACGGCCTCCGAGGCCACAACAGAGTGGGAGAGCGGTGCCATTAGACGATATAGCCTAAGGGCGTGCATAGTTGCCGAGCACAATACAGTTGTTTTATAGGGCAGAACTTGCCGGCTAGTGGTGAGCAGCTATACCAACAGCCGCCCAACCAACACATGGATTCACTATCAGGATATCTTTGAATTTCTGGATTGCCAAACTTAATCAGTTGAGGTAAAAAGGAATGCGAACCATCATGATTTTGAATGATTGACATCATGGTTCGCGCTCCTTTTTACCTTGCCCTCCCCCCCTTACTAATTAAGTGTTGTAGATCCAAAGCATGATCTGGTTCCGAACTTGGCTGGGAGCCTGTTGCGTTCCAATAGTATTCCACTAGGCCGCCGCGGAAATTATTCACCATTCGGAACCTGTCAACCAGCAACGGATGTTCGACCCTGGGACACAGGCAGAGGATGTACAGGAGACTGGTATATAACGCGCGCACAGAGGATGGGCAGTTTACAGTATTCGTTTTTTGGGTAATGCAGATGTTCCATCAGAACTACCCAAAACAGCCAGTGGAAAAGTGATGAAGAACATCTTGCGTGAATGGGCAAAGGGCTCGTTGGAGAAACATGGGCCGCATCAAACACAAGTCACTGGGCCCGGAATATCTCTAACGTAGGGTACAAACAAGGTTGCCGAGACCTGGCGTTGGCGAGATCGAGATCTAAGACTTCACCGCGACCGAATGTATTTGAAATTACGAATTTCAGCCGCTCGGTTCCGGCCGCCAGACTCTCTTTTCCGGCTATATACAGCAAACACTACGAAGCAACATCTAATAGCATAATATCGCGATCAATTAAAGCTTGGCCACTTATATTAGAGATTCAAACACGATTTTTTTCATATTCGTATACCAACAAGTACTTTGGCGGTATCTTTGGGTTACCAACTACAATAATCCTCTCAGCTAGTCGTTCTACCCTCGCTTTAGGTATTCCAGCTGCATGCATGAGCCTCGCCAGCCATTCGTACGTTCTTGGCATATCTGTATTGGTGTCATAGGCCGAGCAGATAGCCGACAAGAACCCACGCTCAAACGCTTTTGGAGCGCATATATGCTGAACATGTGCTGCTGCAAAGAGCTTTTCGAAGAATGGAATGGATTGTGACCCGCTGTTGAAGGCTACAGCAATGCTCTTCTCCACCAAAATGTGCTTGTATCGATCTGGTAGGCTTTGAAGTATCGTAATACCTCGATCGATGTCTTCCATTTTTGAGCACAACTAAAGGAGCCTGAGTATGACGTAAAGTCCTTATAGCACAGCGTCTAAGTAAATACCTTGATAACATCCTCAGCCAATCGCTCCATACCTTCCTTAGAACTCGCAGGACCAGATAGATCAGAAGGCGTCGCTTTGCCTTCACTCTGGTCTGATTTTTGATTCTGTCTCACTTCGGGTGGCCCCTGGGGAGGTGTGTCCGTAGGAAGCTCCTCGTAAAGGGTCGTATTATAAACGTCCTAAACAGACGATAAGCGCTTGGAGGTCTGAAATCCATTTTCTATTCGACCGCATTGCTTACCTCGGCTCGAGAAGACTGACCAGCCATTTCTTGATTGTCCTCACGCTCAGATTCACCATTCTCCTGTATGTCTCGTTCGTCCTGTCCCTTTGTTTGATGTTCGGATCGCTCTTGCGCCTGCTCCTCAGCTTGCTCCACCCTTTGTTTACGCTGCTCCTCTAACTCTTGTTCCTCCTTTTCTCTTTCTCGACGCTGAATTTCTTCCTGTGGTTTCTCCCTCGCCGTAGCTTCTTTCTCTAATTTATTCCCCCGCCTCCCTGAACCACCTTTGCTCGGGTACACACTAGGGGGGACGACAATACTCGGATCGAGACCGAGTTCACTAAGTGGAGCGAGAGAGCCGGGTTTTCCAGTACAGACATTCATAAACTGGAGCAAAAACTCTCGGTCGTACCTATATAGTATTCTTAGATACTTATTTGACCCCCGCAGCCCTGGAGGACTCACCTAAGTCTTCCCAGCGCAATATTATTTTTCAAGTCCCCATTCGGTGCCTTGACCCCGTCGGGGTAGACCACCGTATTTAGATCTTCAATGGCTTTCGCACTTGCCATCGCGCGCGGAAATCCTGCTCGATTATTGTTTTGAGATGACATAGAACTGATTGGGCCGTGTAATGGGCTCCCCAGTTCCTCCACAGTTTCATTCGTAATTCGGCCATGACTTTCCCTCCCTGCTCGTTTTTCTTCCTCCTCCTTGCGCCCCTTCTCCTCCTTCTCCGCAACTATCCGTGTTCTTCTTTCCTCGAAGTTTTCAATGGTGACTGCAACCGACCGTTGCTTCTGCAGAGCGGATGGTCGAACACCACCTTGTGCTCTCCCGATCGAGACTTTGGGCAAAGGCTCGAACCGCACTGCAGTCCCATCGGGTGTGCTTATCCGGATCGAGGCTCGAGAACGTATTCTTGATACTCCGAGTCCGACTGGGGTGGCTGGAGCGCCTGGTCGATTCGTGGTGGACGACGGATCCGACGGAGTAGATGGGGTATTGACGGGAGATAGAGTGTGACTCGAGGCAGGAGGGTGTGATGAGTTGGCTGAGACGGGCGAAGCTGAAGGTTGAAAAGATGGGATAGGAGGGGAGTGTTGCATTCGAGAATTGCGCATATGTGGAGGTATGTAAGGATATGGAGAGTGCGGAGCGTGGGGGTGATGTGGCTGTTGTGGCCAATAATGCTGCTGATGCGGATTAAAACCTTGTGGGTACTACAGTTTTATAAGCGACATGAAGATCTGTTTGAGAACTTATACTACACACATAGTGCGGTTGCTGACCCCATTGAGGCTGCACTCGTTGTGGGCGTTGTTGGTGATGAAGTTGTGGCACAGGCATCTGAGCGTCACTCATCCCATGGCTTTTGTCCGGTAGGGGCCCGATAATCCCACCAGGCGCACTCGGTGTGTTCTTATGCCCAGCCAGTGTGGCGGCAGTCGATGAAGCGAGTGAGCCACCCCCACTTCTAAAAAGCTCGTGTATGTTTAATAGCTTTTTTGGTTGGAGTGTTGATGTGGATGTATGGGGGGTGCTGCTTCGTGACGAAGTATCAACTGATGTGGCAATATTTGTTGGAACGGGTTGTGTCAGTGTGGATGCATCGGATTTGGCGGCCTTTGTGTCGATGACTGCCGCTGCTGGGGGCTGTGGTCTTGGTGTTATGGTAGATGATGAAATTATGGTGAATTTTGGAGTGGAACCGACACTAAGCGAACTAGCTATGGCAAATGATACATTAGCATTGGCAAACATAGTACGTGATGCATTGGGCAACACACTTGGGCGGTGACCTAGGCTATCAAACACTGCACTTCACGGTAAGTTTGCGGAAGGCTTATTGGGGGAATAAGGGATGGGAAAGGCGAGGTAGGGCTCGTATAAGCGCCATATAAGGCGCGCAGATAAGCCATGGATAAGGTTTGCGATGAATTCGGCTATAATGACCTTACCAACACTTTCCATGCCTTACCAAGGCTTATCTCCCCTTAAAGGGTATAATGAACCCAGACATGGAGATATTAAATTACTTGTATTCCATTTTGTATTACAATACAGTCACAAAAAAAGGTCCTTTAATATACTTCTTATTCCATCCCCAGCCCTCTCATCTGGATTTGGATGTAAGTAGCCCCGTTTGAGTGCGCGACACGTACGTTCTGTTTGTAACGAGGATCGCAACGGTGAGACCCCAGCAACAGTATGCGATCATACACTCATCTTGTTCCCCTCTCTTGATGACCATCTCCCTTCCATCCGTTGTCGGCTCCAGCAGAAAATGTCGAACCCGCCACCAGTCAAGAAGCAAAAAGTCTTGCCTCCTGATCCGCCTCGCAATCGCAACCAGAAAGTGGCGATGTCTGGGGATTGTTCTCGCACTCAGAGAGCGCCGTAACCCAAGCTTGATCCCAAAGTAGCCAAGAAAAAATACACAAGTAGTTATATATGCGCGTAGATAAACATATCTACCTTGTCCAAAACCTCGATCAACGCTCCTGTACCCAACGCCCGTGTTGGAGCAAAAGTCCGACTCTTTGGCCGTATCCTCGAGTGGATCCAGGCTCCCTGCTCCAAACTTTAGTAAGTGTGTACGTGTGCCAAACTGCCCATGCTCACCGCTTGTCCTGTAGCTTCAAACGAGAGTGACATGGCCAATATTGTGGCCCCCGAGTCTAGTGAAGACGAGGATGATGAAGACGAGGACGAGGTGGGTAAGCATACATAAAATCAATGCAACGAGAGCTCACCATCATATCAGCTGCTAATGAATCGGCTGAACCTGCGGCGACGGAGTCTGAGTCGAATTCTGGGCCGGGCAGCGAACCAGAGGTGGGTGGGCGTGCAGGTCCAATTGATCTCCCCTCGAGTTCTCCACCTTGCAAGTGAAAGAGTAAAATATTTCAAAGTGGACAGTGAACACGGAGTGGGTATAGGAGAACTCATTACTCACAGCAGATTAGTGGTCGAGAGTCGACGTTACAAAGACCAATATGCCCTGCGAAGAAGAGATTAACGGCTTGGTCTTGGCGTAAAAGCTAAAACCGAGGGCTTACATTGAGCCGCTCCTATCCTCCAGGTCCGTATCTTTCCTTTCCCATTTGCCCACGTCCATTCCCACTTTGGAACCAGCCAGCAGCTTACCCATCGAGCCGATTGTTGATATCCCACCCTCACCTACTTCTAGTTCAGCTACCGCATATTATCCAACACACACGCCTATCAACCATACCTGAACCCCCATCTGCTCCAAACCAGGCCCTAGCTCTGGCTTTTGTGCAATATGAGTGATTTCAGCATCACATGTTACATCCCACCGATGCACATCACCCATGCCTGATGACATGTAACTGATGCTCATCACGCGTCTGCTGGGGACCTCTGTGTTACATGGAGGTGATGAGCATCAGGGGGCTTTTTATAATGGGCTTGGGGTTATATGTATTGTATTTTCTAATAAAATTTTGTGCTTTTATTGTTTTTTCCGTCGCGTCCAGGAACATGTTTTAGGTTTTTCTCAATGAATTTCTGTTCTAATTGAATTCTGTCTGTGTATATATGATCTACTAGAGCTAATCTACATGTCAATGCACATATAATATCGTTGCTTGATGACCCGTCATGCTCCACCCGTCATGCTTCACCCGTCATGCTTCTTCCTGGGAGCACAGCGCATGTAGAGGCTCAATTCTGTGCCCAGCAACATAAGACAATGCACGCTGCGGCTGCGAGTTGAACGGTGGCTAAACCAAACAATTTGGTTCGGCCATTGTTGAGATATGGGCTTGGAAGTCATCCCAGCACCCGTCATAGCAGCACGGGTACTGCTATAGCTTGTGTAGGGTGTATCTCAGTAATGGCTGCGCCAAATTACATGTTTGGATCGTCGTTTGAGTCGCAGCGGCGCAGCGCATACATGAAACGTCATACAGTGCCTGATACCTGGAAAATGGATATGTAGTACCGTTACAGCCCAAACAGCAGTTGAAATATGCCATTCCGTCCAGCCGTTACTAAAATACATTCCCCACGAGTCATAGCAGCACAGGTGCTGCTATGACGGGTGCTGGGGACGTTCCTCAAGCCCATATTAGCGTTGGCTGAACCAAATCGATTTGTTGAGCCACCGTTAGACACGCCGTCATAACCTGCGCTATTTTCTATTATCAGAGCTAGTAGTACATAGAAACAATATTTATTTTTACACAAACTAGATAGGCTTTGATGATACACTGCAAACAGCGGCTTAACCGCAAAAATTGGCTCAGCTGTTGCTGAAATATGCCAACAACGCGTCCCTGCTCCTCAATCGTTGACCAGTAGCTGCCAATGACGCGTTGTTGGCGTATCTCGTCAACGGCTGAACCGATTTGAGTAGTTAAGCCGTCGTTTGAATCGCATCAGCGTAGCGCATCTCACTAACACGTTGGATTTATGCAAGCATATTATCTGAGTGCGCTAGACTCCTGATATCTAATAGACGGCTCAACCGCACAGGTGGGTTGACTGGTTGACGGGTTGTGCCTACGACACGTCATTAGCAACGACGTAGTATGCCAAGAACATGTTGTATAGCTCTACAGCAGCTCAACCGGTTCTGAAGTCAAGCCCCTGCTTGAATACCATCGACGCAGGGCATTGGACTGTTCAGACAATGCCATATGAGCACAAACCCTGAATGCGCTGCGTTGGTGCGGTCAGAACAACGGCTTAACCGCACAAATTGGTTCATCCGTTATCCAGATATACGTACAACTTGTTGTGGGCATATCTCCTCAACAACTGAGCCAGTTTGCGTGGTTAAACTATTGTTCGAATGAGATCAGACCAGCAGAATTTGTGAGTACGCTCTAGCAATGCTGGAATGCCTCAGATATGCAATATGCTGACACAGATAGAACAACAGCATAATCACACATATTGGCCAACAGGTCCTCAGTATATACACTTATGATGAATTGTTGGCAACAACTTGTTGATGAGTATACATGCCAAGACATTTTGGCAACAACATAACCAATTTACGCATTTAAGCTAGCGCTTGGACTGCATCAGCCTGGCACATCTTACTGGTGTGTTAGCGCTATCTAGGGAGCTCAACTGGCATACTGGGCTCAGGCAATTGTAATAATACCAAGCATAACCCGTCTTGCAATGACATGTGAGGGGTCCATATCAGCAACGGCTGGACGGAATACATAATACCTTTTTATCGATTTATGCCGCAGCATTTTTACTTTATGTTCTTTATATTCAGCCGCATGGTTGAACCATCTTTCGAGTCGTCATAGAAGCGCGCACCCGTATAGCGAACCCAGTACATGCGCGAACCCGCGACGACTTGAACGGCGGTATAATCATCCAATTCCGTCCAGCTGTTGCTGAGATACATTCCTGCGTATCATGGCATCACGGGTGATGTTATGACGGGTGCTAGGAAAGATTACTGAGCCCACATCTTGACCTTGCCTCAAATAGCTTGGTTAAGCCGCTGGTCTGCTTGTGGCTGCAGGTCAAACAATGCTCAACCAAGCCATTGGGCTCAGCTGTTGTTGAGATGTGGGTGTTGTAGCTATCCCAGCACCTGTCATAGCATCACCCGTCATGCTGCGACATGTGAGGGGTGTATCTCAGCAACAGCTGGGCCAAATCACGGTTGGGTCCCCATTTAGGTTGTTGCAGTACTACGCGGCTCTGTACCTACGCATTGTGTGCGCGGTACCTTTAGGACTCTAACAATAGTCTAAGCATGCAATTTAGTCTAGCCGTTGCAGAGATACACCCCTCACATGTCATAGCATGACGGGTGATGCTATGGCAGGTGCTGGAATGGCTGCAAGATCCACATCTCAACAACGGCTGAGCCAAATGGCTTGGTTGAGCCATCGTTCAACTCACAGCTGCAGCGCGCATCTTTTCGCGCTTTGAGCACATAGCCATGTTTCCAAATGCGCTGTTTCATTCAGGAGGAAGCATGACGGGTGAAGCATGACGGGTCATCGGGCAACAACATGTATGCGTGTCACACAGATAGATTAGCACCAGCAGACACCATATGTGCAATCAGAATTCAATTAGAACAGAAACCCATTGATAAAAATCCAAAATACAGTCCCAGACGCGGCGCAAAAACATAATAATGCATCAAATTTCATCAGTAAATACAGTACATATGACCCCAGACCATTCCAAAAGCTCCCCAGATGCTCATCGCCCCCATGTAACACAGAGGTCCCCTGCAGACGGGTGATGAGCATCAGTTACATGTCATGGAGCACGGGTGATGCACATCGGTGAGATGTAACACAGGTGACTGAGACAGGTGGCAATATTCAATCGCGTTGGCCCCCGATATTGCTCGTGCGACCATCTCGATACCCAATGGCGAGACGGGCTATGCGCTCACACCCACGCCAGAGCAGCCCAGCCACGGGCCAGCACTTGAGTACTCAGTTGGATATTCCGGACATCCGCCTGTCTGTGAACATGGAAGCGGTTAGCACTTGTGCCATGGGCACTAAGCCTTTAGCCCAAATGTATATCTGCCTGCTCCCGAGACTTCTTGTGGTAAGTACCAAACCGAGTTACCTGTACCAGAACACTTACATTTAGCCCGGGATTCTACTATTACTCCAAACGACCAACATGCTCCAATGCCACCGCCGCCTATGATGACTGATGGCGATGTAGTAGTCCTATTGGACAATCCACCTGAACGACGTGGGCGGCCCCCATAGAATTGACTGGTTGAGGGAGTTGATGCGGGTTTGGAGAAGCCGAAGAAGAAGCCGAAGGAGAAGAAAAAGAAGGGGAAGAAGGAGAACAATGGAAAAGATCGGAAGGGGAAGAAAAGGAAACCAAAAGGGAGAATGGAAGATGAAGCTGAGTCGCCTCGCCTTGTGTAGTTGACGTCGGAAACGTCCAGAAATTCACCCTCAAAATGCGTGGAGGTTAGATGACTCACATAAAATGTGCGTATACCCAGCTCCGTTCTCTCTTTTCCCGAATCCGAAACATGTATTTGAGTGTGGTCGCCATCTCCCTGTAAACCTGCATGTATGTTGTGCTTAATGAAAGTGTGTATCATTGGACTTGGAAAGACAGCCTGAGAGAGTATAAGAGAAATCCTCAAACAGATTTAATTTGACGGACGGAAAGAGCAAGCAATCATACTGACTAACGGTTTTGCCAACAGCCTGAGACAGACTCATTTGACTGAGGGGTTGCAAAGATAACGTCAAAACCGTATTTAAACAGTTTTGATGCTCTTTGGGCACACCAACGCGCTTTACCAGCAGTTTGGGTTCGAATCATTCGTTTAGCTGTTGTTGAGGTGGGCCGGGGCAAGAGGCCGGGTGTCGTTGTGGTCAAGGATGAGTCGCGCCTTGGGCGCGTCGGTTCCCTAGGACCCTGATCTACAATTTGAAATATTTCCAGCGATCGTATAAGTCGTGGGACAATTTCTTATGTACAATCTTATCTGGTCCTTATACATGCCTTATCCATGCCTTATCCGTCCACAGCATAGCCTTGGATCACTTGCTCTGCTGGTCCCCTTATACGATCCTTATATGATCCTTGCATACCCCTTATAACACCTTATCACCACAGTAAGCCTTCCGCAAACTTGCCGTGAAGTGCAGTGAAAGGTGGAGCTAGTAGTCTCACTCTGAGCTATAGATATCTGCCCTTCGTAGTGTCCGGGAGCACTCTGGCGGCGCGAGCGAGTTTCGGGAGGGGCATCGCTACTAGGAGACTTTGGGCGCGGCAGCTGCGGAGGTCCTTTTGACCACGCCGATTTCGCGGGTGGAACGGTCTTTTTTGAATTCTTGGATCGCTTCTTAGGCTTGGTAGTACTGCTCATCTCTGGTGGCGGGTTGGACATCATCTGTGGCTACGTTGCAACAACTCACCGACAAATCCAAAAGTTTCTAGTCGTAGACCAGCGTCACACAGGTATCGATACGTTCATATAAAGTTTAGATCAAAAGGGCGAAAGCTGGATATCGCACAGAGTAAGATTGTAGCTATAGACAAACTCGATGTTGATGTGTTATAAAGCTGATAGCTTCGGGGTCTCACGAATCGCTCGGCGCTTAGAGGTATCTTCGTGATTTGCTGTGTCATCCTAGACTCGTGACGAATGTAGTCAAAATACAATGTAGGTTCTTGGCAAACGCAGTAAATTATAATCAAAAATACAGTTAGAGTATCAAGTAAGCATTTTTTCGAACTCATATATCATGAGATGTTTTGGCTGTAGCTTCTGTCCGCCAGCAACCACGATCCTCTCAGCCATCCATTCCACCCTCGCCTTCCCCAACCCAGCAGCATACATCAGCCTCGCCAGCCACTCATACGCCCGTGGTATGTCTATGCTCTTATTATCGATCGACTCGACGGCCGGTATAAAACCGCGCTCGATAGTTTGATATGCGCATATACGTCGGATACGAGGATCTGCGAAAAATCTTTCAAAGAACGTAACCGATTGGGCGCCACCCCTAAGTGCCGCAGAGATACTCCTTTCTATCGAGATACATCGATTCGCATCGGATAGACCGTGAAGCATGGCCATTGCGCGATCGATGCTATCCATCGTCAAACACGTCTGAAAATATTTGAGTGTATTACGGTGCCCTCATACCGCCGGGCTTACCTTAACGCCTCTGTTGATCAACCGCCATGTATCACTCTTGGACGTTGCAGCTGTTGGTAGATCCAAAACATCAGCTCCGACATTCTGTGGGGGAAACTGTCCGGCACTGTGATATATTTTAGTGGGATAGTTGGGTGAGGCTGGAACTGCGTTTTCAAACAATACTGAGCTCCTGTTTGATTTACTTTTCCTGGATGAATGGCGAGGACGAACGGTAGAGGTACTAGAAACAGCGGATGAAGCGTCGGTACTACGACGAATCTTCGCGGTCGGTGACGATAAGTCTGGAGTAGACGTGTCAAGCATATGCGCAGACATCTGTGGAGGGGTAGATGCTAGTGCGGATAGAGGCCATGGACCAATTGATAGGGACGAAGTCAAGGGTAAAACTAGACTGTGTGTAAGCACAAAATACTAAGGTAGGCGACATCCATAGAAGGGTACCGCCACCCAACGGTCAAAAGCTTATATCTCCAGCTTAGGCTCATTTTTCAAAAATTGGGCTCCCACAAAACCTCGAGATCAGCCTCACAGACAGTTCTCTTGTTTTAGTTTTGCGGAAATCGATCCCGTTGAGCTGGAATTTCACTTTGACCGCTGGGCTGTGCTACCCTTTTATGAGTGTCGCCTACCTTACAAATAGGTGTGAGTGCTTACTAGGGCTCCAGTCCAACGAGCTTACGCGGTCTGTAGCACGCTGCCAAATGGCTAGTAGCTGGATGTTGTTCTTGTGAGTTACTGTCAGATTTGCTTTATGGTGACAGTTAGTTGATCCTCAGTTAAAGTTGGTATATCTCACAATATCGTGTCTTGTATTCTGCAGTAATAGCTCCAATCTCGACCCAAGCGCGTAACAGTTTCGATCGTGTGGCATAGCCTTCTGGGGTTGTGTCGTTTAGCGAAGGAGGAGTGATGTGATTGTTAGCCAATGTGAACCCCACATCCTCAAGGATAAGCCATCTGTTGGATATAATTTGTGGTTAAGGAGGTTCGGATGGTAACAAAAGTAAATTACCTAGAACCACTCCATCCGATCTTAGCGTTGGACGTATCGTCGGTAACAGACAAAGCGTTAGTATTTCCGATCCATATAGTATCTTCGACAATCCTACAAAGACAACATTAACACACACAAATCACAAAAAAATGCGAAGATTAACCTGAGCAACACCTCTAGTGAAGAGAAAATTACCTGCTCTTCAGTCTGTCCTGATTGAGACACGCGTTCTTGAACGTAATCTTCTATCAAATTCCGCTGGATGATACACGGAATAAAATCTTGTGTACGAGCCGCTTGGTTTGAGCCTGGGCAGCACATGTGAATACTTGGATCTATTAATCTCCTAAGCGCGAGCCTCCTGTACAATACAAAACACACGCGCCTAGATGAGAGACAGTAGCGGATGCAACCACCGGCGAAGACACAATCCATCCGTGATGTTGCGGGCAGAATAAGGCGTTTGGATGGGGCTTGGCTTTGCTAAATTCTTCCAGGGTGGGTGGCAAGTGAGGAATACGTGTGTTGAGGTCAGTTTGTGCAGAAAG
>JAYRCO010000627.1:0-20295 GCA_037042815.1 Ceratobasidium papillatum
ATGCTTGGTGGTTTGGGCGACGTGTTCGGTTTCGAGACTCAGGCACCAGGTATGGAGACCAACAACAGCGCTGGTGACAGTGGTGGTGGATTAACGCAGTTATTTGCAAATGCTGAGGTGAGCTGTTAACCTATGCGCATATACTCGGATAACTTACATCTACTCAGGTCGGAACATCTTCTGCTTTTGCTGCGTTACGCCCCAACGCAGACAGTGTCGAGCTCACTCAAGACGAAAAGACCAAGTTACTGTATCGGCCCGTACTAGGAGACGAAGAGTTACGGCGCGATCAGGAAATCTTTGAGCGCGATGGCGAGCTCATGGCCCAGCCGTTCTCGCCTACCCAGCGTGAGAAGGAGACTCAGCAATGGCTCAACGAGCGAGGGTAAGTCTCCTTTCGATTCAAATGGCTCTGATCTTACCCCGTGACATTCCAGATTATGGACCCAAACTAAGCCTCCTCAGGCCGATTCAGACCCGTTCGAACCTCGTTCAACGCCTATATCTTTGACACAACTAGGTACCCCGTCGCCTCTTGCATCGCCTACAGGTAGCGCAACTGCCCGACGAAGGATCATACGAAAAGGACCCGCGATCGATCCCGAGCCCGAGGAACTCGAAAACACACCGTCAGCCAAAATCCCATCGTTGTTTACCAAGATGATGAATAGAGGGCAAGACCCGACTGGTAAAGACAAGGACAAACAGAAAAAGAAGCCCAAAAAGTCCGAGTTTATTGAGGGTGAGGCTGCCGAATCCGACGACGAGTACGAAGGTTTCAGGCCTCGCGCTCGTGGGGATGACGAGGAGGAAGAAGATGGAGAAGAGCAACATGTAGAGGGTCTAGTGGATGATGTGGCTATGGACGAGCGGACGGAAAACGCTGCAGACGTTCAAGCTAAATACCTGTGAGTTTTGGATTACTCGGATATCATCTCATGTACTAATCGTGAGTATTCCCGCAGCGAACAAAACGCAGAAGATGATGCTCGCAATGAGAAGATCGCGCGAGAAGTCGTTACTGGAAAACTCCGCAACCGTCGTCGCGGACGGGGTGACAACATGGATTTGGATGAGGACTATGAGAGCGAAGACGATGGTTACAGCGGACCGAAAAAGTTGCTGAAAAAGAGAAAGATTAAAAACGACGGATTGGATGGGCTGGGTGAGTTTGCCAACTACTTGTTCTCACACGAACTCCCACTGACAATACCTAGAAAAACATGCATCCACGCGACCGTTTGTGGAAGCATACAGCAAAGGCATGCAGTCTGCTGAAGATGATGAATTCCAGTATCTGAACCAGGTTGTCGAGCTCGATGGCGCACCAGAGCTTGGTGGCGGACCAGATCTCGACGAGGAAGAAGAAGAGGATGATGAGGCGGAAAACGAAGAGGAGGAAGAGGAAGAGGAAGAAATCCAACCAGAAACCAAAACGCCTTTCAAGGCCATAAGAGCACAACAGGTACGACTCATTCAATGGCTCATCTATTTGCAAACCCTGAGCTTTTGGTGTAGCATGTCCCATCTTCTACGGGAGCCAAAGTATCGTTTGGTCTTGACGATTCGGATGAAGAGCTGACCGTTGATCTACCGGATGCGGCCCCTCGACCAATGGGGCCCCTCACGCGCAATCCTTCGGCCAACAATTCGCGCTTAACTACTTGGGCCAGCCATGAAGGCAATAATCCGCGCGTAGGCCTTCGCGGAGGGCAGGGTGCTTCGGTTACCGGGCACAGCAAGACCAAGAGCGCGAAGACCAAGGGTGGCAGCTTTGCGCGACCTACAGCCGCAAACGCTTCCTCGTCTAGCTCCAACAAGCTCAGCCGCTTGGGAAGCAAAGCGAGTGGGTTTGCTTGATTGAATACTTGGCGTGAACCTTTTTATTATTTTGCTCATAGATATTGTAACGCATATACCCATCTTGCGATTGTCTGCATATACTGAAAAATGTTTTGATTGCTTTGCGTCTATGGCTTTGCTCGTTTAGATACGTACATGCGTATAATCACATTAATTCTTCCACCACCATTTCTGCGATACCGAGTGATGATGTCAACCCGGGAGACTCGATTCCCAGCAGACTAATCATCGGTCCTGAGCCGCCACCACTCTCAGCCCGATAGAAGTCTGTAGACCAGTCCCTTCGCACAACAAAATCTTGGAATCCGTGGCCAGGTCCGACGAGCTTGGGTCGTATACCAACATAATCTGGGGCAAGTCCTTCCCTATGCACACCAGGCAAATAGGTTGCGATCGCCTCGAACATCTCATCTAAACGACCATCGCCTGGAGACAGGTGTTTCTGCCAAAAGTCGTTCATCTCTTGCCCGTCAATATCCTGGCCATCAGGTGGTTGGATCCACTCAGCATCTGGACCAAATCGAACATTCCCTTCCATGTCGAGCGTTAGATGTGTGCCAAGGCTGGCGTGCCCATGACCGGTAGCCTGCTCGGGAACAGGATAAATCAGTCGCTTGACATGGGCTGCGCCTGCGCCGCGATAAGAAGCGTATGAGCCGCGGGAAAAGAACATCGAAAGCCGCTTCTCTGGAGGCAGCAACGCGTTCAAGACAAGAGTTGCAGAGAGACCCGAGGCGTTGATAAGCGTTTGCGCCAGAATCGTGTCCGGCTCGCCATCACCCGTGACAGTTTGTACCACCCATCCCGTCGTCGATCCGTCAACGCACTCCCCTGGCCCTGGCACATACGGGTCGACACGCACTACCCTGGTTCCAAGTGTGAGCGTGGCCGCACCATCACTCTCGTCGATGAGCTTTTCGAAAGACTCGAAAAACGAATGGGAGTCGAGTATACCCGTTTCGGAGCTTTCAACTGCGGCTGTTATTTCTGGAGAGAGGTCGGGTTCCAAGCCGCGTGCTTCGTCACCTGAAATCAGGCGAGTCGGAGCGACGGGTGAGTTGGCTAGTTTCTTAAAAGATCTCAAGAACAGTCCAAACACATACTAAGTCATGCTTACCGGGTTAGAGAAAGGTGGCCACTTGAGTGCTTCAGCGTGACCATGTAGCTTGCGTAGATAATCTTCTTGACCTTTGCGACCGACAATCAGTTTCCCGGTTTTACGGTAGGGGACCCCATGTTTGTCGCAATGCTCGTACATCAGATGTCGGCCTCGTAGACAGAGTCGTGTCTTCAATGATTCAAAAGGATAGTAGAGTCCTTCCAAATAACTATAAATCCTTGTCACGGGCTTGGGTGCGTCGATAAGCTAACCTCCATGAATAACTTCAGAATTTCGAGCACTGTATCATGTTAGGCTACGCAAGATATAAGAATATTAGGAACTAACCTAGTCTCCTCTCCCACTCGACTATTGCGCTCCACTAGGTATGTCGATTTGTCGGGAAACTTTTGAGCCAGGCGATGAGCAATGGTCAGACCAGCTACACCTAAGTAAGAGCGAAATACTTGAGTTCGAACATATCACCTTAGACTGTGACTGTCGTACCTGCGCCGATGATCAGATGATCGACAGCCATTTCAGGCTTTCGCAGTCCGTATCGGCCGCTACTGTTCAACGCAGCCGTCAAATTTCGGATAGTCATAATGGTGGGATCTACAACAGAGTATAAGATCTATTAATTCAGAAACCAGGCTAAAACACCGCACCCCACAACCAGAGGTAGAGGTGGTTGAGATGAAAGACAGAATATGATGCTTTCGATGACTCAACTAATTATTAGATAAGGATTGATCGGCATTTGCGGGATCAGCCGTTGGTAAACCGTACCTTCCGATTGGGGAATATCTCAAGTTAGCGGGCAGCCTGAGGCTGTATGATAGCCGGAATATCCACTTTATGGGACAATAAATAGGAAAGACTTATTTAAAGGGATCATGCAATGTCAAGGGCTTGGCTAATGCTAAATCCTGCTCGCAGGTCAAGGGTAATGATCAGATTGAATATGATAGCTCGAGAACAAAAAAGAACCATGCTCATGATCCACGAGACTTGACTTTTGGTTCCCAAGCGGTGATCTTTGGGGCCACAGTGTTATATGGACGATAGGCACCACGCGTGCCAGTAAGATTCTCAAGGAAGGGCTAGCAATCAGAAGTGAAATACGAAGAAGATATCAAGGCGTCAAGATACGCGGCCCCAACGAGATAGATTTGAAGACTTGCCGTTTGCCATGGCCGCTGGGACTCTTGCATGACCTTGTCCTCGGTAGGGGGTAGGAGCCGAATGTGATGCACCCACGAGTGCCATTCAGCAGGCACCTGGGAAGCATTGTACTCGTGCTAGATACGATAACAACGCATTCAAGACTTTAGTGCGTGTCCAAAGGTGATCTGGTAAACTCTTACCTGGCGATAGTCTACCCAGCGATGGCGGCCTATATCAAATACCATCTGTATATGAAATATGCTATAGAATACTTTAGAACGCACCAGGTATCTCCTCTTCCGCATTATTATTCTCAAAGTATCGATTGCCGAACCTATAGAGCCCAAGCCGATTGAGTACAATTCTCACACGGGTGCTCATTACTCACTTGTCTGCTCCAACGAATCGCCCAGATTTGGCATCACCTATGTACCACATTTGCCGAACATACTCCTTCAATCCTACCCGACGAATATTCCTCAGCGTCCGCAAAAGCGATACCATGGTGATCGACGAAAGCAAGAGCAATACCAAACGCCTAGAATCACGTGATAAACCTAAACAATATTATTTCCTAATTTATCAACAGGAATAGGAGCACCTGTGGGCGCAAAAAGAACTCTATTTTGGAAAACATGGCATTCATACGTGATACAATGTGTAAAAAAATATGTACAACGACAGCCGGACGGGATATGATGACAGCGCCGCTTGACAAGGGCAAGAGATAGCAAAAGAACGGAATGGATTTGGAGAAACTCGGAAACCATGAAAAAGATAAATCAAAACGCACAAGTCATACGATCAAGGAGAAGCGTCCCACGAGGCCAGATAACCCATAGGCCTCGCTCGAAGATAGGGTAGGTTGTCGCTCCGTTTTACGAAACAGAATCACGCAAGTGCTCTTGGAATGACACCCGTGATCGGCCGGCAAGTTATGAGCCTGTCGTGTCCTGGAGAGTATGAGAGGCGAAGGCTGCAACCAAGTCTTGTGACACCTTTGGCGGTTCGGCAGTCGGATCTGGGGTAATCTCTTTGCTGGCAGTAGCGCTATTGCGAACACCATACTCCGCAAAGCCTCCCCACTTGACGGGGGGAGGCGGGGGAGGAAGCGGGCCAAAGATAGAGGCCTGGATATTGTCGCTTCGTTCAGTCTTATCGGCCGGAGAAATGCTGGTAGCGGCCAGGGCCTCGGCCAAGGCTCTCGCCGTTGAATCCGCGTTAGTGTCTGGTCGTCTCGATTTTCGTTCTTTCGAAATCGTTGCGTAAGGGTGCACGCGAGCCTTTGTCGATGATGCGCGAGCAGGCGGAGTCCATTGAAGACCAAATGGATCTGAAAGGTCCGGTATACCGACGCCTCCTGTTGCAGCCGATTCCTGTAGCTGTTTAAGCCTGGCAGCAGTGTAAGTCGCGCGGGCTCGCTGCACTTGCTCGGGTGTCGAGACTTTATGGCCTGGAAGGTGACGTGAGAGGGCTGCGACTGGGTCACGATTAGCAAGAGCCATGAGTCGCTTCTCTAGTTGAAACGCATGTTTTTCGGTCTGGAACTAAGAGTGTGAAAAGACTAGGGTAAGCCGGCGGTCAACGTAATTGGAGCAAAGGGCTTACTTTGAAGCAATGCAGTCGTGGTTGAGGACTGCCATTGGTCGCTTTCGGATTTGGGGCATTGACGTAGACATGCCTATCACGTCGTTTGCCAGCCTCGGCGATGGCAAAGTCTAACAAAACTGTTTGAGAGCGAAGAGAGACAACAGCTAGACGAACAAACAAAACCAAAAGTTAACAGCTGCTCGTAGGATAAGAGAACAAAGACGAACCAATGTAAGCACGCAGCGAAAGCTTTCCTAGGCTAAAGACTAGCTTGCCCATGCCTAAGTTGACCCACTCGTCTCCTTCACGCAGGAAAAGGCGGGCCTGAAGCTCAGACAGAGTTACCTCTTCGTTCTCGTGGCGGACTGTCGGGATACATGTCAGCCTCAAGTTGACCGGGTAAAGAAAGGAGATCGCACCCAAACCCATACTTTCTGATAATAGAGCAGGGACTGGAACAACAGGAGGGAGTAGGGCGGGTACGGTTGGCTGAGTGTCGACCTCCATTGCCGCACGCGCGAATTTAAAGACAGTTGTGGTGGCACAGGTGGTGTGGGATGGAGACGCCAACTGTCACGATAATCACCACAATGGATCCGTGGTTCGGAGGCGCCGAGACAGTTGTGGTGACTACAGGCCAAGTTTCAGATCAGTCGAGTCCAAGTTGGCAGTAGCAGCTTCGCTCTCGTTAGATCCAACGTTTGAGAGTACTAATGAGGCAGCTGTTGATGTCGCTCTCTGCACTCCTAATCCGTCAACCACACCAGATTTCAAATCGGCCTTCTCGGCGCTAACATTCACAGTGCCTGCTCCTGCACACCACCACTATTGGCCATCGTGCCAAAATGTTAGCTAGACCACTATTAACGGCTCAGACGCTCAAAAATACACATAAACGGATTGTTGCCACACCATGCTTGTTACACCGCTCTGGCCTTCTTGGTTCTGGCTCTTGGAAATACTTGAGACCTGGCCCTCTGCTTAAAACACGAAATTTGCTTGCCACCCCACAGCAACGGCTGATATCTAACAAACACTCAATTTCAACTACATCAACCCCTTTGCCCCCACTGATTACTGGGACATGGGTCGACCGTTTGCCCACAAAAGTCCGACCATATGTGCTCTTGGCTCGAGCTGACAAACCTATTGGGACTATGCTGTTGCTTTGGCCCTGCAGTGCGTACTAGCCTTTTCAAACTTTTTTTTGCAACAACCAACGCCAGAATATACTCAGCCTGGTCAATCACAATGGCTTCATACGTGACTCAGGCTCCAATTAGCGTCCCCCTCACGTACCTTTCGCTGTTTGGCATCGGCGCATTCATCATGAGAGGAGCCGGATGCACTATCAACGACATGTGGGACCGCGACCTGGATAAAGCTGTTGGTAATTCCGGCTACATCTATATCTACCGAACTCACACTGAAACTTGAACGCAAGACAGAACTAAAACGCGTCCGCTTGCCCGTGGGGATATCACTCGAACACAAGCGTTTGGTTTCCTCGGACTACAGTTGAGCGCCGGTCTCGCCGTTCTGACACAGTTGAACTGGTATAGGTGGGTAACACTTGGGATGGTTCAGCCCAACACGTTTCTGATATTTGGATAGCATACTACTAGGAGCATCCTCGCTCTCTTTAGTGATAGTATACCCTCTAATGAAACGTATCACATATTGGCCACAAACCGTACTCGGTGAGTCGCATCATCCATAAACATTTCACGGGTTCTGAGAACCAGAATCACGAGCTTAGGACTAGCATTCAACTGGGGCGCGCTCCTCGGTTGGTCGGCTGTCGCCGGTGCCGTAGATTGGTCCGTCTGTCTGCCCCTATATGCTGGAAGTGTCTGCTGGACAATCGTCTACGACACCATATATGCTCATCAGGTACGTTCGTTACCTCTGACTCGGACGAAACCTATCTAACGGCACCTAGGACAAAAAAGACGACCCTCTGACAGGCATCCGGTCCACGGCACTGCTCTTTGGCGATAACACTCGGCCGATCTTGAGCGCGTTCGCAGCATCGAGTGTAGCCCTGATTGGTATGGCTGGGTTAGAAGGCGGAATGGGCACGGGATACTTTGGAGGTACGCGGCGATAATAGAGTGTGCCATTCAATTTAGACTAACGGCATGGCAGGGCTCGGACTTGGTTCAATTCAGTTGGCGCGAATCCTACATCGAACCGACTTTGACGATCGAGCCGACTGCTGGAAGAATTTTGTCAAGTGTGGTTGGTTTGGTTTCTGGATGTGGTCTGGTTCGACGTTGGACTATCTTGTCATGCTGCTCAGTTGAATAACTAACTACTTGCTCCTTCCAACCGCTTACTCCGTGATCGCAGACTCCCAGTCAAACTGAGACTTCAGGGGGAAATCAATCAATCAATTCCACAGCGGGCCAATGCTTTTACATAGTCAATGCGAGAGTAAGAGAAATGCAAAAGTCATACAAATAGACGAGAAGCTATCTAGTCAGATGCGGTTGCCCGAGCTACGGAAATTCTCAGCATTCAGCAAAAGACTCAGCAAAGTGCCGCTTACTGTAGATGAGCTGGCCGTTGTGGTGCACGATCTTCTTGATCTGTCCCTCCTTGGACAAGTGCCTGATAGCAACCCGTGCCAGCGAGCCGTTGATCTTCAGCCTCTCGATCAAGATCGACTGGGAGATGAACTTGAAAGTGGGAACTTCCTTCATGATACGGTCATAGGTGACTACACCGCAAGAATACGTTAGCTTGACAGATAGACAGCGTAAGAGAGACGTACCCTGGTTGAGAGTAACCATGTGTTGTGCCTTATCCTTAACCTTTCCCTTCGACCACTTCTTTTTCTTGGCGGCCTTTCCGCCTCCCGAGGTAGCTGCTGGTTTGGCTTTGGGCTAGTAGGCAAAACCGACAAGTCAGCATTTCGATCCATCCGTCGTGTGAACAGGTCATCCAGCCCTCCGAGTCCAGTACCCATCCTAACGTCCTACCCATCCATTGAATCAGGCTACCATAGTGGTTCCCAGCGACGAGATGCTTTGATTATTTGTTGAAACATGCGTACTCACCATACTGGGTCTTGAGGTCGTCGGTAAACCGTCGAATGATGATTTCCAATAACGGTTGTACTATTTGCTTCCGCTAATCTCCGAGCACAGCCACTATGGAGCTGCTGTTCCTTTGCTACAACTGGTCATTTTAGCTTGTTGCTGTACGCTCCCGAGAGTGCTACCGAGATCTGACTCTCTAGGTTTTCTCCTCTGATATTTTGCCATATTTGCTTGCTTTTCAACGACTCCACGATACCACAATGCCCAAATCATCTCTTGCACATATCAATGACCTTCCTACAGAGGTTTTATCTCTGATGTTCACCTATATCGTTGGCGCTAGCCTCTGTGCTCGTTCCTTTGGTGACAGAAGCTTTGGTAAATTCGAATATCCCACTTTACTTGCGAGCGTATGCACCCATTGGCGAAGTGTAATGCTCAGTTTGCCCAAGCTATGGTCTTTCGTCGACTTTGCTCGGGGTTCGGACGATTTTGACTATTCGAGTAACCTTGAACACGCGAAAGTCTACCTGGAACGTTCGCAAAACTCGTTACTTCAAGTCCAAATAGGCAAATTTGTTCCAGGAGACAAGCATATCAACAATCCTACACGCCAGTGCCTTAGCGTCACGACTGATTTGCTCATCGCGAATGCTTCACGTATAGAGTCGTTCGTTCTCAAATTCACCGCCTCTGATTCGGACCCAGACGCCGCAATGTCAGCCCTGGCTCACGGAACCGATCTGCCTCTACGAAAGCTAGGATTCCGGTTCCAAAAAACTCGATTCGGCGCGCGAGCGCCGGACCTAATGCTCCAGAATGATTACAAGCAGATATTTCAAACACTAGAGGCTCTCTTTCTAGATCAGCTTTGGTTTGACCCCTGCTGTTTGTTCTGTCGCAACCTCGTAGAACTGCACATAACATCCATTCCCGATGGTCTGCTTGGCAGCCCAATTGAATTGATTGTGGCACAACTTATCCTTGGCTTGACGTGCCTGGAGGTAGCATGTAGTGTATTACGAATGGATAAATACATGGAATTAGTAATGGAAGGACCGACTATGAGGTTTGGGAGAACTGGGGGCAGGGCCAGAGGTGGCCATGCAAACCCAGATGATGTAGTCGGGGCCGAGCCAGCCGAGCGAGCTCGGGTGGGCGGCCAAACCTACCACTACTAAGTGATGCAGTGATTATCACCCCCTAACATATTGGGGCGGGTGGGAGGAAAATAAAAACAACTAATAAGTAAGGATAGACGTAAGCCTTCGAGTATACTGGTAGTAGAGGAATAGCCGAGGGGAGAAGAGCGCAAGGCTGTGGGATAGGAGGTAGGGAGAGAGAGAGAGAGAAAGAGAGATGCAAGACGGGCGCTTCGCGCCCGCCAATATGTATCGATATAGTCACGTGGTCTGGCCCGTCTGAGCGCGGCCAAGTATTCGGTCTGCCGCCTTCGCAGGCTGCGGCACAGATCGACACAATCAAGCTAATATTAACCAATAACCCTAGTCTACGCACATTCAAAATTGTCAGATATCCTCCCCGCGGTGCTGTTCCTGCTCCTCAAAAGATCCACCTCCCGGAACTTCGTCGCCTCGAGCTAGTCGACGTCAATAAACCGTTGATGGCGTGGTTGCTGGCTTCGCTGGTGTTGGGCCCACACGAAGTAGATCTGTTTCTAGGATGTATAGGCGTACGTCGCCCCCGGGCCAGCGATCCAGAATTTGAAGATCATCTCCATTCGTTCCTTCAACGATCTCAATTAAAATCACTACAAGTACTAGGAAAGTGGATATCGCTGCCCTTAATCTTGACGCAGACTCCGCGTCTTCAACGTCTCCGCCTTACTCTCTATGACTTTGACCGAGGTGCTTTGAACGGGATCGAGCATCTTTCCTCTAGCCTAACCGGCCTACATACTATCGAGATGAACGAATGTCATCTAAAAGATGATTCCGTTTTAGACCCAGACCTCAAGCTCCTTCTCACTCTCCCATGCATTCGGCAAGTTAGGTATTATGCTTGCGGAGGTGTTTCCCATAAAGCGCGCAAAAGGTTTAGCCAGTTGCTGGAGGACAAAGAAATTATCGCGCATGTCGTCGAAGCTTCTGATTTGTCGTTCGAGGAGTATCCATCCCCATTTTTTTGATTCATGTGTAGCATGTACTTGAACCTGAACCTGAATAGTTAAATAATTTGCCAAGACGAAGCCGAAGCCGAAGTGTTGACCTGGATGTCTCCAAGGGTGTTCAAAGCTAGGTTAAACGAGGTTTCGTGCCCTTCTACAAATTCGCACCAATCAGACAGAACGCTGGACTGTGCGGTAAATGCGACACAGCCACAGGCTGGCCCGCTCGCGTTGGACTACGACGTTGCTCCATTACAACTCTGCAACTTCGGGAATTATCCACATGTAGCACTCGCGGCTTTAAGCTACCTCCTAATTATCCAAAGAGACTTGTATAGCCTTTCTACGCTAGATGTCGTCATTCGTCAAGAGTGGCTGGCAGCGAGCCGCTATACTAAAGATGGCGAAGATAGCATGCTATGCACATCTACCGGAACGTGGAGCCGGCCATATAGATCTGATTTGGGCGCTACAGCACTATAGTTTCTTCCGTCAACCACACCCCTCCATTTCCTAGTGACCCAGCTCTCAAAGCTACTTATACAAATTAGAGTAACACTACGATGGCTGAACTGCCTTCTACGCACATCAACAGGCTTCCTGCGGAAGTTCTATCTCTGATCTTTACGACTATGGTCAATGCAAGCCTTTATGGCCGTTTTGTCGGCGATAAAACCTTTGGGATGGTTGAGCATCCTACTTTGCTTGCGAGCGTATGCACCCATTGGCGGAGTGTTGCCCTTGACATTCCTGGTTTATGGTCTTTTGTTGGCTTTGCATCTAAGCCGGATGACGCGGATGGCTCGGACAGCTTGAACAACCTGAATAACCTCGAGCACGCCAAGCTATATTTTAAACGCTCGCAAGACCGCTTGCTGCACATCCAGATAGGCAAACCCTATCCACCAGACAAGGCGCTCCACAAACCTAGACGCCAGTGGTCTAGTGAGCTGGGCCATCTACTCGCTGCTAGTGCTCCACGTGTGCAGTCGCTCGCCCTCAGTTTCTCTGACACCGAGGATGTGGACCCCATGCTGTCCGCCCTTCTGACCCACGAAGAGGGGCAATCACTTCAAAAACTAGGACTCCGGTTCGAACCAACTACATTTGGGCGACAGAGACGGTCATCAGTGCTCAAATTAGACTACGGCCCAGTGTTTGAAACTTTAGATACCCTTCATCTACACAATCTTCCTGTCAACCCGTGGTTCTTGTCTTGTCGCAACCTTGTAGAACTACATATAACCGCTCTTCCCGCCGCTCTGCCTCCTGGTTCAGCGGCCCACATTGGGCATATCTTGGAAAATAATCCTAACCTATGTACCTTCAAGCTTAGTGCATCTTCCGCCATTCGTGGGTCGCCCGTATCCTCTCAGCCCATCCATTTGCCAGCTCTTCGTCATCTCCATCTTGGTAAAATCCACGGCTTGTTGATGAATTGGCTCTTGGTATCACTAGTATTGGGATCACAAGAAATTGACGTGTTTCTAGAATGCGAAGGGTTTCAAAAAATGGAACAATTGGGTCTCGAAGATACTATAATCTCGTTCTTCCAACGAACTCGAATCAAATCATTGCACATTGTGGGGAAATGGATACTACTTCCTCCGATCCTGGCGCATACACCTCGCCTTCAAGGTCTCCGACTTACTCTCTATGACTTTGATGAGCATATTCTTGATGGGATTGAGCAACTTGGGTCTACTCTTACCAATCTTCATACTATCGAGATGGACGAATGTCATGTAGTAAACGACACGGCATTGGATCCAGGACTAAAACATCTCCTCACTCTCCCATCTGTCCTGCGAGTTAGGCACCATGCTTGCGGAGGGATTTCCCGTAAAGCACGAAAAAACTTTCGTCAGTTGCTGGAGGACCAGGGGATTACTGCGCGGATCCTTGAAGCTCCCAACTTGTCTTTAGAAGTGTGTCCTTCCCTCTTGTTGTACCCTCTGGCCTCTTGTTAGATATTATAATGAATCAGCAAGTATTTTTTGTATCGAAGACTGAATGAAGCGTGTCACGTATTTCTTCCATAATCCACGCTCTGGGAGCAGTGCTGTTAGAGACGTCCTGTCGTGAATGGGCCTTGCGGGCTACTCGGAAAGCTTACAACAAAGTCGGTTAGTTTCGGACAGTCTCACGTACTTAGCATGCATGGCCGTGTACTAGGGCAACTAAGGTACACCTTGCTGACAAAATGAAAACCGCGGCAATCAAGCCTGCATCTAGCTGATTTGAGCAAATACCCATGTATTATAGTGGCATGAATCCATGCTTGCCAAGCTGCGGATCGGCTTCAAGGCTCGACAGTCTAAGGTATAAAGCCTACGTTCTCGGATAGCTAACCCCATCACCCCTACTTGCACAGTCGCTTCTCGTTTTTTAACATGCACGCTAAAGTCATCTTACTTGCTATTACTCTTTTTGTCGGGGTTCTTGGAAGTCCCAAGCCTCAGGTCGCCCAGCAGGCAACCACTAGTGTACATGCAGGTATGCCCAAACTATAGCAACATCACCGCTTGAGCAGCTGACTCTAGTCATACTAGCCGAGCCTACCGCTGTCACTTCTGTGATTCAGTATTATACAACTACCGCTACTCCTTGTGAGTCCAGCTGCCTTGAACTTTATTACCAACCGCTCATATTATTTCCAGGGGCAAGCACTTCGGTTATTGTCGTAACTCGCGCGCAGACCACGACGCTCGCCGCAACTCCTGCTGTCACTACGAGTATGTAGCTGATTTTAATCAAGGCTAGCTCTCTTGCTCATACTTAGCCCTCTGAAAATAACCGTAGTATCCGTCAACCCCGTTACGAGCAATGTTACAAATTCTACCGCTGCAAGCACGTACACTTCGACCTTGACACAGCAAACGGTTAGTTGCCTCGGCTTTGCGATATCATACTGCTTATAACTCGTTCTGAACTACTCTGCTAGGTCAACGTTACCAGTACTAGGACAGCACCTTGGGTACAGACCAGCCCCATAAACGCTACCGCAAGCACGTCGGGCCCAGTAAACAGTTCTTCTACAGCCTCATCGTTGCCTATAAATGCAATCAACCAGAACAGTGCTGAAGGCGCTGTGTTGAGCAAGACGCTTGGAGCTGGAATTGTTGTGTTGCTCGCATCGTTTAGCATTTTGGCTTGACGTCGCAATTTGCTTCAAACAGCATGTTTAAGCCTAGAATTTCTTAGTTTTATGGGCTATATACGTGTATATTTCTCTACTATCCACTCTTTCAATGGACCCTTTTCTTTCACTTTCAAGTAAACTGGATGAATGCGGTGGTAATTGGGATGGTGCTGTAGATTTTATCTTTGATGGCACAGCACGTGACTGATTTGATGAACTGATGTTCTCGCGCTATTTCCTCCAATGACTAAGGTAGCGGACTTGATGTCCGAGGCTATAAAATGCAGCTTACAACAAGAACAAGCTCCATACCCTCCCGCTTCGACCTTTTAGTTGTTTGCTTCGTATCTGCCTGAAATATGACCGCTGCCGCGCGAGTTGTCAACTTCAAAGTCGTCAGCGACAGTATTTGGTAAGAATCCTAATGGGCATGTCTAAAGCTTGATGTCTCATCATATTTCGACCGCGATAGCCCCTGGTGTCTCATCGGTACCATGGAGCTCCGTAAAGCACTAGCCCGAGCAAAGGATAATGCACTTCCCCTCAAAGTCAATATTGAATACAGGCCTTACCAGTTGGACCCAACTTTACCCGAGAACACGACAGTAGATAGACAAGAGCGTTATCTAAAGAAATTCGGTGATAGGTATGCTAAACGTTAGTACATTGGTACGGTTCTAACATGTTCTGTCGAATAGAGTACAATCGATCCAAGAAAATATGGCCGAGCGTGCGCGACCCCTGGGACTAAACCTGTACACCCATCTTATGGCCGTTTTCTAGCACTTGTTGACTCAAAATTATTTAGCAAGTTCGGGGGAGTAATTCGCCAGACTACACCCTCACATCGTCTGCTCTTAAAGGCGTACAAGCAGGGCGGCCAAGACGCACAACAGGCGATTCTGACTGAAGTACTCAAGGGCTTTCACGAACTGGAGGAAGATATCGGCGACCCTGAAACTTTGGCCGCATATGCAGAAAGGACGGGGGCGATGAGTCGAGCAGAGGTAAGAAGTACGATCGGAATCCCTTTGGCCTACCCTAATCTGTCTGCTAGGTCTTGGAGTTCCTAGCTGGGGATGAGTTGAAGAAGGAAGTTGCGGATGGAATCGAGGAAGCTCGTGAGATGGGAATCACCGGGGTACCATTCACCGTTATCAACGATAAGTGGGCAATTAGTGGCGGACAACCTTCTGAGGTGTTTTATCAGGCACGTTCGTTTGGTTTTCGTCTGCGTTAAACTAACAAACCCTTGTAATAGGTGCTTGAGAAGCTGTCTCATGAACAAAGTTTGTGATTCCGCTCGTTTACAATCCTGGATTACTTTTCATTGTATTGGAAGCATTGGAAGCATTTATAAGTCTGCAGACGTGAGGCTTTTAAACGTACAGACAAAATATTTCTGAATGAGATAGAGCACTAATGAAACTACTAAAGCTATTATGTACTATATTAATGAGGTCCGCCTGGTCCACCTGCATTCCCGGCGCCTTGCATCTCTTCCATCACTCGAGCCATGGATGCTGGAAAATTCGTAGCAAACAGGTTTAATTTATTGCGGTTTGTTCGCCTCGCCGACTCCTGGGCTCGTTCAAACATCTCCTTCTCGTACTGTGGTACCTGCACGTTCAGTTCGCCAGATTCGACACCTGCTATGATCGCTTTGGCCAACTCCAGACTATCCCACATTGCAGCATTCACGCCTTCACCGGCGTACGGGGTCATGACATGTGCAGCATCACCAATAAGTGTAAGCCCCGGACGAGGGGCCCATGAATGATCAAGGGGAAACATGTATAGGGGGCGCATCTGCACGGTGTCGTCTGAAAAACGCACAACGTCCTGTATTACCGGTGCCCAATCCTCGAAATACTTCAAAACGTCCGTTCTAGTAGCAGTTGGATTGTTTGGGTTAAACCGGGTTAACCAGTCCGATTCTTCATCCTTGGTGGCAAAACTTGCGTATATGCGGATGTCGCCTGTGCCCAGTCTCTGAGCCTGGATACCCTTTCCGTCGCTGAACGCAAACGCGCTTCCCTTGCCCACAAACTCGTTTATTACGTTAAACTTCGCGTCCTTTGGATCCGTGATATGGAATTCGACGGAGGATATTCCAGAATAGAATGGAGCGACTGGAGTTATGAGGGGGCGAACCCGGGACCAGGCACCGTCGGCACCAACGACAAAGTCGAACCCAGTTTCGGCCCTCCCGTCCTTAAAGTGCAAGTTAAACTTGCCATCTGAGGCAGGCTCAACGGACGCAAGAGCGTGGCCCCAATTAACGTTTTCCTTTCCGACGGCCTGCAGTAATATGGTACGAAGTGTAGTGCGGTCTATTTCGGGGCGCGACTCCTCAATCTGGTCCTCTGGGGGCGGCTCGTCCTCGAAGACAACGTCTGAAGATTTGGTAAGAATTTTCATTATTTGTGCATCGTAGCGAGCGTGTTTCAAAAACTCGTCCCAGAGGCCTGCGTCTCGGAGTGCCTGTTGGCCGGAGTGGTAGTGCAAGTCGAGTGTGCCACCTTGGGGACGGTACTCGGCAGAAGGATCGCGCTCGTAGACGGAGGGGCTTATGGAATTGCGCTGCAAGATGCGTGCAAGGGTCAAGCCGCCAGGCCCAGCGCCAATGATTGCAATGCGAGGTGTCATGCTTAGATTTAAGTACGGGGGAGGTGAAGCTTGAGTGAGCTGCTGAGCCCCAGATTCTACGGTGGTCTTATACTGTGCTAATCTAGCCACGACGTTCGGCCCCAATTTTGATGGAAACACACATGAATCAGTCACGATCTAGGAGGAATGGCGGCCGTCCAACTGCGGGTGCGGAGATGTGAGTCATGTTTTCTCGACAGAACCGACAAGCCAATGGTCGACTTGCCTACGCCGCAAGCTGCGCGTTGAATGGCATCAAGGTTGGCGGACATGACTAAATAACTGGAATCGCCGCGTCTGCGGCGGTGTTCATGGCTGTGTCCGCATCACTAGGCACTCTATTTTAAGAACACCGTGTTGGCCGTCACTCTTTTTCAGAGCAAGCTTTGTGTTGCTCGGAGTAATTTCCTATCATGCAGTAACCTCATGCAGTAATATTACCGCTGAACCTCTTATTTAGAGACCAAATGCTACATTTGCCATACATGGTCCTACGTGAATTATGATCAACCAAACTCAACAATCTTATCTGGCCCACATGGATATAGGCGTATATACAATATGCGCGATGCTCTTTTAATACATAACCTCTAATGATTTGTATATTTTCGGTTGCAAGTACAATCAGAGCCCGCACACAGCTCGTCCAGACCAAACGGGGAGAAAACCTGGCATATGCGTGGAGTGAGGCAACATTCAATGCGGATGAAAACTCGAATATAACTGTGTCTGTTGACTATTTACAAAAAGGATGAATCAAGTTCTTCGAGGGGTTGATCCTTGCCAAGTTGGACCAAACAGGCAACCACAAACCAAAGCCCCTGTGAAGCAGCCACGACCCCAGGCAGACTATCATCGTCACTTTGAAAACTCTTCCCCTGTATCTGACACACAGAGTGTAGCAAAATAATATGCTACGAATCAAACAAAAGTCTTCAGAGACGTTTACACCCGAAGCTGCTGTTCACATGACGGAAGACCCACCTTTGCAGCCTCCTGGACGTCAACTTGAAGAGATTCCGCTCTTCATGCGGAAACCTATGCCCATGGACTATCCAGACAATTCTCATCTCCCAAATCCCGAAGACGCGATTCCAGAAGTTATCCCTGGAACTGCTGTGGGTGTGTAAAATCGTACTTTCTGATAGTTCTATAGCTTTAACTTAATGGCACGATCAGAGGTCGCCCTCAGATTCAAGAATGAAGGAAACGAACATTTCAAAGCTAAACGCTGGTGGGACGCGCGTGAAGCTTATGTTGACGCAATCGAGTTCTGGCCGGATGACGCAAAGCTGATGGAAGTTCTATGGCTGAACCTGGCAGCAGCGAATATTGAGCTAGGCAAGTTCTGTTGTACTGTCCTAATTGCGTCTCCGACTCAGCTTTGTTTCGATCGGTGCTAGAATATTGGCCTGGCGTACTTCATGATGCAGCTGAGGCTCTAACGCTGAATCTCAAATCAATCAAAGGCTACTACCGAGCCGCACGCGCTCTAATCCAATATGAGCGATACGAAGAGGCAGTAGACTGTTGCAAGAGGTGAGATATATTATTCGCTGAGCAAACACTCTTTGAACGATATGGATCGCATCGGCTTGTAGAGCACTGGTATTTGAACCCCGAAACGAAGCAATCATATCACTATTTGATGACCCAAAACGTGGAGGAATTAGTCTGACGGAAGGAAAGACGAAGCAAATCTGCGAAGCACTTAAAAAGGCATATCAGGTGATTGTCATATATGAAGCAATACACAGATTGTGACTTACGATCTGATCACAGTATTTTGGCTTGGTGATTATCCTGTCCAACCCGACCAATACAGACCCAGAACTATTCCCTTGTTTCAGTCCAGCCCTTCCCGACGATCCTCTGAATGCCCCTCTGTTTTGCAATGTCACCTTCAAATATCTCGAGCGACATTCTATGGACGTACTCGTTGGGGTTAAGACAGACAGATCGATCAGCGCCTTGCTTAAACGATGCCTTCCCGGCAATCCACATCTAGCTGGATGGAACTATGGCATATCCTTCGATCCATCCCTCAAAGGCAAGAAACAAATCAAACAACTTAAAAAACGACTTGCTCAGCAAGATAAGGCAAAACACCCAATATGGGATCCGAATGTTGACTACCTTCCATCCAATGTTTCGCTCTATGTTGAGACATATCGGCGCCAGGCTGTCGAGATACCAGCCAAGGGCACTCTTGCAGGTACCTTCAGGCAGGTACTTCAGTCTTCCTCCAATGAACAGGATGGTGTATGTCTGGAGGAAGGTTCAATACTCGTTCATGTCTTTCGTCGTGGTTCAAAGGTTGAGAAGCTCTGGAAGGGAGGCAAAGGGAGGAAGGGATTTGTATTGGCACAACAGCGTGAGTGACTCGATATACGTATGTGTACCTACAGGCGTCTGAATTTCTGTCGCATCCGCGTAGAATACCGAAAAAGCAGTCAGGAAGAGTTGCTCGCTGCAGGCCAGTATCGCACATTCTTTATCGACGCGCCACAAGATTATTTGACGGATCAATCGATCGAGGCTCGGGCGGAAATGATCAAAAGTGCAGACGTTCGCTCTGGGAGAGAGGAATGAGAACCGAGTGGTTCTAGAGCTAATGCCTATATACAGCCTGTGCCTTTTGGTATGGGCAGCAATTTTAAGGCAACAATCCTTTTACATAATTGTCATCAAAATACGATCGGCAAACATATGTAAATAGTCCGACCGGTGGCGTTTCTACTTCCGTTGCTACGAGGCTCTCTTGCCACACCATCTTCAGCCAACATCAGTTAGGCCACCCCATTCGCCTTAGTAGAACAAGCCGAAAAGAAAATCGTTAGCTACTAGCCACAGATAAATTCGATACGACAATGAAAGACGGTGTGTTGCATGGTCGAGCGACAGAAATATGCTCATAGGATCTTGAATCAACAGGCAGCGTTCCTGGAGCCAGCTCTACGAACAACCACAGACATTTCCAGGAGCTAATCGAGAAATCCAAGGATGAAATAAGTCTCAGATCGTTTGTTAGCCGAGGTGAAGTGCTGCTGCTTGTAAGCTAATATATCGACTTTGAATTCGGATGTTAATGGCTTATCATACGCAGCTGGAAGGCGGAACACTTGTCGCACACGCTCACAAGCTCGAGGAATTTGCTATTATCAGCGAAACGCTTAGTACGATGACAGACAACGATGACCGACCACCCGCAATCAGCCTACCTGAGAACGTAGTCGAGTTCAGCAAGGCCTTAGAGCTCTTATACACACCGTAAGCCCCGCTACATATTGTGACCGCTGGCTTACACTACTGAGGCAAACCATTCTCAAGTATATATAACATTGCAACGCCGAGTGTTGATGTACTATTATCATCCCTGAGTATGGCAACCAAATATGGCCACCCCAGTCTGCTCGCCTTCGTAGCCAAAGAATTAGGCTCCCGACAGCACGAGCTCCCTGCAATCGAGCGCATTGCGATAGGCCGAGCGTGTAATGTCTCCGAATGGGTTTCTGATGCAATCGACGAACTCTCCCAACGTGAGCAGCCACTTACGTTAGAAGAAGCCATCAAGTTGGGCGCAGAAACATTTGCGAATATCTCTAGCCGGCGT
>JAYRCO010000628.1:0-20262 GCA_037042815.1 Ceratobasidium papillatum
AGTAATCAAAACTAATCGAAAATCCGATCCGAAACGATTACCCCGATTGTACCAGCCGTCTCGCAAGCTCGACCTCGTCCCACAATCTCGCACAAACACTAGATAGACACAGCCAAATACAGAAGATCACATGACGACGACAAAGCGCCGACCCTCGTACCTCGATAAAAGCCCCCCTAAAAGCGAGGATCGAGCAATGAGAGACGGCTGGTTACGAGCCTAGGTGCCAAGAGCGATACATTCAAATAACAAACGCAAACACGAGTGCTGCATGTTTGTGTGTGTTTGATGCAGTCTGCAGGTGGCAACCAGTGGCTAGAGAGATCAGACACAGGTTTGCCGCATGATGAGGAAAAAATCGTACTCCGAGTGGATTTTTCTCTCGGACCCAGCTATTGCTCAATTAGACCACGGCACCGTAGAGAAGGTAAGTTCATCCAAATGTTTCCATCGTACTGTGTGGCTACCTCAGAGCCGGAGTTTGAATGGTACGTCCCAAGAAATGCGTACAAATGGCCAAGAATACATCAGCCGACATGAGTACACGCAAGTCGGCCCGACGTTTATGGCCATTCGTGATTGCCGTCGTACGCATATCACCGAGTAGCCACTCCGAGCTGGATGGATGAGCACCATCTGAGTTGGGTCATGAGAGTATAAGTAGGCGAGAGACATGTCTCCTACGTTCCATCACTTGAGCACTCGAAAGACTACCCTCAATCAGCCACTTGGGATAATCGCAGACTTCCACAAATATTACTACAGTATGTCACATCCTACCTCGGTTCCAACTGGAACATCTGCTCCTACTCGAGGTCGCCTTATATACGTTGCTCGCCCCGCCTATGTTGTGGACTACTGGCCATCATACGGGTACCAATATCCATATGGTCAACATATGCACTCGGCCCCGCCAGCTTCAGCGCCTGTATCGGAAGAACCCCCCAAAGCCGTTTCAGCTCAGGAGGCTATCGAATCGATCATCAAGACATTCGAAAATCGCGTCAATGAGTTCACGTTTCCAACTCGCCTGGACTTTGTCAAACCCTCAAGTGATGGTCAAGTCCCTATGCTAGCGCTCACGGAGAACAACAAGCCATTTAACGGATATAAATCGAGTCTCGAAGATCTTGTAGCTGCCCTCAAACGCGTTCGATCTCATGGAGACAAAGGCGTCCGGGTTACACGAGCTGCTGTTATTAAGCAAATCGAGAGTGAGCTAGTAAGGCTGAAGCACATTAAAGCGATGTTATGGTGGGATGTAAGTCAAGTATAACCGTTAAAGAGCCGAATGAAAACTGATTGGGATTTTGACATTAGCAGTTGCGAGCTGCTCGCTAGACTTCTATGGTCTGATTTTCAGTGTTTTGTGGCTCCTTGTGTCGAATTTATCTATCTATGATGATTGGATGTTATTAAATAAGTGTGTTATAATTACATTGGTGGAAAGGCACTTATACAAAGCAAAGCAACCCACGAAATTTACGAGCAGCCAGGCCTTTAGTCTCCCGTCTCAAAAACTGTCCTCAATACGTGTTCTTTTCTCCTCCCAGTTGCTTGAATAAGACCCAAAAACTCTAGTTCGTGCGCGGACAATAAGAATCGAGCCTGGTGTTCCCGTTGCACTTCCAACGCTTCGTCCACCTCGCCCTCAGCATCCGCATCGCTCTCGACATGTGCTGAGCTTGTCGCGCGTCTACCTCGACTAGCGCTCCTGCGTACTCGGGCTGGTTCTGGCTCCCTGGTCGCACGTTTGATGTTTTCGTTATGCATGATGCTGGTAAACGCATTGAACCAGTCCGCGATATTCAGTAGTTTACCGGCCTCCAGACTGCGCTGAAAGAGTGCGCATGTATCCGGGATTTGTGCCATGGCCTCGGGAGCTTGTGCATTTTCAGGATCGCAGCAGTCGCAGCGAAAGTATCCGCCTGGACGAATCAATCCTGACAACACAACACTTCTTGGCGTTGGATCGATTAGCTATGTAGAGTGTTTTAGTGTTTGGCCAGCCTGAATCGCTTAGACGCGTACCTCTTTCAAACCATCAGTGCTTTCCGTGATATAAATTTCATCCAATGCCTCTCTGGGTGTCATCAACGACCTAAGCTCAAAAACATGAGCTCAGTATAAAGGATATAAAAAAACTGCCAACCTAATCCCCTGAATGAGACGGTCCGCGTATGCCGCTTTGGCCTGCTGATCCAGCTCTTTCTCGGTCAATTCGAGCTCTTTTAAAGTATCGATTATGTTGCGGGGAGAATCACTTGGATGATGCACCACGTCATCAAAACGATCAAGAACAGTTTGAGCCACAGTCACCAGATCCGCACTCGACGCAGACCTACGTATACGACTTAGTGAGTTTCTATGCATAAGAAACAACACCACATACTCGAATCCCTTTTTTAGCATCCATGTCAGATATTTCCCGACCTCCCGACCTTCCTTGGCTTGGAGTTCTAATAAATCCAAATAAGGCAAAGGAATTTCTTGACGATATGCTCCCACGTTGTGCAAGGCATGAGTTAATTCGAGCAAGATGGTAAGCCCATATCTTGCCGCATTAAGACGATCGATAATGGATTTCAGTCCGAATCCTCCAGTTGCCGAGACAAAACCTTGTCCCGTAAGGTGTTTAACGTCGGTCGGAGAAAATCCGTCGGCGAGAGGCTGTTTCCGTTCAGAGAGAGTTAAGAATGCTGTCAAAATATTATCGGGTTTAATTGGCATGTCAGTGTCCCATGAAAATGCCCTAAGAGCTTCTGTGCTCATAGCATAAAGTGTTGAGCGGATTCCAGAATTGTATTTGCGAGCCGCATCGAGTACGGGTTTTTGATATCGGACATGCTCCATTTGAATCAACTGTATGGGACCTCAGTAAAGAGAAACAGATAGGTAGACGTGAACTTGCATGCAATGCTGTAAGCAACCCGTCGATACGACCATCAGTTCTGTCGATGATGTCTTTCAGCACCTTGATCGATGTTTCGCCCAGCATTAGTGGGTTCAACCTCTTGGTGTTGTGCTTCCAGGCCTAGATATACAAGGTTCAGTCTTGTCAGCGTCCAACATTTCACTAAGCTCACCTGTTCAAGTGCTGAGAAACACAAGGAGGGGCCAGATGGCGAGTGAAATGTGGTGACATCCAGCATCGCTCGGGTAGCAGTGGTGAATGCTTGCTGAATATACATGTCGTCTGAAACTGTTACGATAAACAAAATAGGAAGGCTATCCAAGTGTTTACTAAAGGGACGTCGAGATTTAAGATAGTGAAGCTGGAGATATGTGAAACATACCTGCAGGCGTATATAATATCCTGGATCACTTCTGTGGCAAAGTTGTCGAGTTGCTCGATCACTACTAAGAGATTCGTGTGCTTTTCCTGTGACCTGTAGTAGTCTTCGTAGCCGGTCACAAGTCTCGCCATGTCAAACGGCGCCAACGTTGTACTTGTTTTTCGTTTGGCAGCCGCCTGAAACGTATACTTCAGTACCAGTATGTTAAACGGCAAATCGACGCTCACCTCAGATTCAATCTGTTCAAATTGGGTCATGAATCCTCCAATAATGGCGCGCAAAGCTGACGTGGAGTTGTTGCAATCGCCTTCTTCCAGTCTCACCACTGTGGCAAGACTATCCTCTGTAATAGTTTCTGTAACATCGTGCAAAACTGCTGAAAGTAAAGCACGGTCTCGGCCTGTCGAATATGTCAGTTAATTATTACATATACTTTCCACAACACCCTACCAACAACTAACGCAGTGGGTATTTCGTTGATACCAAAATTGGCATCTTGCGTTGGCAGATCTTGCTCGACAAACTCGACGAGTGGCTCGATCGTCGAGGCCATTTCCTTTGCAATACCATCCTGTCCTCTGAAATTATATATCTACTGAACAAAAGAAAAGACTTTGCTCACGGTGATAGTCCTTTGGAATGTGTTCCATTCAAACATGCCTTTCACATCTTCCAAGTTCTCATTTTTCAGATTAGGATCTTCATCAGGACCAGACTTGGGCTTTCGTGATTTGAATGGGATAAATGTCGTGCCCTTGAGTACGCAATGAGTCGAGTGGTTCATTTTACGCCGTATGGCATACCTCTGTGGCAGACAATGCAACCCCTTGCGTGTCAGGCATTTTCAAGGTGGTCGAGAGTAAAGCGAAGCAAACACGAGATGTAGAGACTAAGCGCCCGATCCATGGAAATATTACTCAATTGTCGATGCCCTCTTTCGTTTCGCTTCCCTCTCCGTCTCAGCGCACAGGGCCGAGTATTAGGCCACACCTCAACCTCAACCTCACACGAATAATAAACAACCACATCCTATTACGCCGTCCACGACTGAATCCACTAATGTCGTTTCTTATGAGCTACGTGCTCAAGCCGCTTGCGTACCTCTCGCTCCCGGCGCTGGTTCTCCGATACTTGTCTGAGCGCTCTCCGATTGTACGTTACTATGTCCGACTGTCAACTTATCTCTCTACACTCGGTGTGCTGTCGATCTGGGGTGTATTAGTTTCGTTGGGTATGACGGCTGTAGGACAACGATTCGATATCAATTGGGTCGTTGCCCGAAGTTTCTATATCACTGCTGGCCGGATTATGGGGATAGATTTCAAGGTGGAGGGGGAGGAGCATATGAATCTACCGTCGGCGATATTTATTGGGAATCATCAGAGCATGTTAGATATATTGTATCTTGGAAGGCGAGTCTTTTTTGAGCTGCGGTGGGATTGGCAAGTGCTGATGACGAATTAAACGATTAGAATATTTCCTAAAAAGTGCTCGATCATGGCTAAGAAAGAACTACAGTGGGCGCCGCTACTAGGCCAATACATGTCTCTCTCAGGCGCTGTATTCGTCGACCGTTCGAATAACAAAGACGCACTCAAAGCACTCAAAGCCGCTGGCGATGATATGAAATCCAAAGGCGTAAGCAAACTTTTTTCACGTGCAACGTGCTCTTACCAAATACGACAAATATATTAGGTCTCGCTCTGGGTCTTTCCCGAAGGCACTCGTTCGTCGTCCGAGGTGTCTAACCTCTTATCGTTTAAAAAGGGCGCATTCCATCTGGCTGTGCAAGCGGGGGTGCCGATCGTACCGGTTGTATGCGAGAACTATTGGAGACTTTATCGCAAGGGAACATTGGATGAAGGCTCATTACGCATTCGAGGTAAGTGTTCGTCATCGCTACCCTCTATTTCCCCACTCGTCTGCCTCCACCACCCTCATCGGGCTCTCCACTGCCCCCATCGGGTTCCCACTACCTTCATCGAGTTCCCCGCTATCCCCATCTTTATCCATCCACTATCTTCCCCCGCTCCGCAACAGAGCTCTCCAAATCAAGTGAACTATATTAACACAGAATCGATCGATAGTCCTCCCGCCGATCTCCACGACTGGCCTCCACCACCCTCATCGGGCTCTCCACTGCCCCCATCGGGTTCCCACTACCTTCATCGAGTTCCCCGCTATCCCCATCTTTATCCATCCACTATCTTCCCCCGCTCCGCAACAGAGCTCTCCAAATCAAGTGAACTATATTAACACAGAATCGATCGATAGTCCTCCCGCCGATCTCCACGACTGGCCTCACACCAGCAGACGTGACTGAATTGGCAGAACGCACCCGGGAACAAATGCTTGAAGTCTTGCGAGATATTTCCGTGCCCGTTCGAGGAGAAGCAACGCGTGAAGAGACACCCAAGCCGTCTGTCCCACCCCCAGCCCCAGCGGTACCGACACCTGAATCTATATCGGGCTCGGTGGTAGACGTGCGAGAAATCTTGCCAGAGGGTAAACCGATGGAATCTAGCACGACCCTGCTAGGAAGTGAAAGCGAAGCGACGGATGAGGATATGGTAGTCGTCGACCGTCCCTGAAAACGGAACGCGGCGCAGCGAGTTTATTTAGGCTTAGACGAAAGAGTTGGATCCAGAACCGGGGTAACGGGGACTATTGGGAAATTGAAGCCAAGGGCGGTGAAGGAGATGTGGTGATGTACAGGGTGGAGTGGTCGGGTGGTGTCGTTTTACGTTTACATGTGGAGGGCACACGACCACGAATAACACTTTTTGATTGGTCTGACAGAGTGTCATGCACGACACATCCGGAGGTGAGGCCCAGTCTGTCTAGACATCCCGGGCGAGACTCAGTTACCGGCGCCCACTGCACTTGACCGCTCCGGTACGCCGAACGCAGGCGCACGTGTGGGTTCGGAACATGCACGTGGGCAGCACGTTTGCGCTGATTGTCCATTAACAAAATAAGCTTTTTCTGTTCTTTTTTTGTTTTGAATCGAGTCCGGCGATGGTATAAAACGGCCAACTGGGTTTTCTCAGGTCGATCTTATCGTCGCACGTTGGTGGTGCTCGGCTTTTATTACACATATCATCGGAGCGAAGGTCCAGGGGCCCTTATTATTCAACTCCGCCCCCCTGAAATTGACAGCTCTTTGCTCCTCCACCACCCGCCTGCCCGCCCACTTTCTCACCACCTCTTTTTACTATTTTCGACGACACGATATGGCTGCTATCAGACGTCTTCCTGAATGCTGGGGCCACCGCGGCGTAAGCTATCTCCCTATCTCTCTATCTCCCAGCTCCGGAGCTGACGGTTAGCATCATAGGCTTCGGCAGCGTTTCCTGAAAACACGCTCGCGAGCTTCGAGGCAGCTATGCGCGACGGCGCCGAGGGCATCGAGAGCGTGCGCCCCGCTCCTTTTTTGACATTTTAGGATTTTTGTGCCTGCTAACACGCTGCACGTGATTTTTGCCATGCGCCACCACCCGACTACAGGACGTGCATGTGAGCTCGGACAACGTTGTGTTGATGTTTCATGATCCTTCGTTGGGTCGGACGACAGATGGTAAAGGTCTTATTCGGGAGAAGAATGTATGTCTTTTTTTCTTATTTCAGAACAAGTTCATTTGGTGATATTGTTTTGGTTGTAGTGGTACGGCGATATGGAACATACGCGTACGGTTCGCGAGCCGAAGCAGGCTATTCCTACGTTTGCTCAGACGATCGAGCTTTTGATTAGGCCTGAGAATCGGCATATCCAGTTTAATGTGAGGTTTAGTTAATCTGGACCGGCGGCCTGGTTTTTGTTTACTTTCCTTTTTGGGATTATAGGTGGACGTGAAGATTCAAAACGACCCGGACCGGTTGTTCAAGCTTATGCTTGAGGTTGTTCAGGGACATGAGGATTGGGAGAGTTTGATTGCGCCGAGGATTTTGTTGGGTCTTTGGTAAGCTCTTCTTTTCTCCTCTCTTTTTCTTGTTGAGTCTAAAGTCGGTGGTGATAGGCATCCTAAGTTTATCGAGCCTGCACAGAGGATCCTCCCGATGGTCCGTTTGGCACATATCGGGTTGAGCCCGCGTATTGCGAGAGAGTACTTTTGGGATTCGTGCGAGGCTTTTTCGATTGATTTTAGTAGTCTTAGTTCGACCGAGGGTGAGAAGTTTAGGAAGGATTGCAAGGCTTCTGGGAAGAGGCTTTTGGTGTGGACTGTGAATAAGCCGGAGGAGATGATTGAGGTTGGTCTATTTTTGTTTTATGAGAGAAAGGATTGGGTTGATGAGAGGATGGTGGTGTAGGCTGCACGATGGGATTTGGACGTGATTTTGACGGATGTTACGTCTGTTTGGCTTCAGTTGCGTGCTCAGCTGCAAGGTACGCTGCTCCTTTCTTCTATGAATCTAGGCACGGACACGGGCACTTATGAATGGACATGGACACAGCCGACTTTGAGAAGACGTCGAGTACGAGCTCGCGTTGGTTCTTGTGGAAGTCGCCGACGTACTATTACCCCTTGCGACTATATGCATGGTAAGCCGCCGGTGTGTGTGCCGCGTGACTTGCACAGGACTGACTCGGACTGCTTCTATCTTTTCGTTCCACATGGTGCAGGTATAATCAGCGCTTGAGTTTGGAGCGTGTGGGTGGCAAGTTTAGTCCTCCTCCGCTAGTGATGGCTCGTGCATGAACGCCTTTTTTAGTTTGTCTTTGGGTTTTGTGTGGTTTTTGTGGTTGTACTTTTAGTCATTTAGAATAAATAGATGATGTCATCCATCAGTCATCAAAGGAAGAGGAACGCCGGGCGGTTAATGAGCAATTACTCGTTTTCTTCTTTTTCATTACGACCATGGACGAGGATGGCGAAAGCTCTGAAGGCGAAGGAGGCCGAATCGCGATTATTCAACGGCAAGCAAAGCGGCGGATGCTGAACCTGCGTCATGGACCACGCGACAGTGTTGATACGACCGCGACGCTGCCAGAATACACGTCTTCGCCGCCGGCCGAGTCGTCTTCGGGGACGGAAGGGATGCCGCCGCGGTATCCCAAGTTGACGGCCGAGGAGGAAGCGGATGAGGAGAGGGACGCGGTGGGGGATGTTGTACGCCGTGTACGGGTGCGGCGACGGCGCTCAATGTCAACGTCGCACTCGGGGTCTGATCCGTATTTGGACTCGTTGCTTGCGCGGAGTGTGCACGCGCTCGAGTTATCGTGAGTAGTCAGGATTGATGTGACTCGTAGCTTGTGAGCTGACTCACCGTTTTTCCTTTCCTGACCCCTCCTCATCGTTTTTTAATACCTCGCTCTGATCTTAAAATGGCTCATTACATCCCTTCCCACTCCTGCCTTACAGAAACGCCCTCTTGCAATCATCCATGACGACCCAGTCTAGTTTATCTGCGTTGCTGTCGCATGATGTGGATAGGACCTTGGACCGTTCGTTGGATTCTCATGCGCGCTTTCTCGCGGGTCAGATCCATGCGTCTGACGCGCGCCGGGCGTGGGTCGATGATCTTGCTCGCCAAGTTGATTCGCTCGAGTACGATTACGAGTACCCGCCGCCTTCTCCGGCTGGATCTGCGCTTGGACTTTCTCAGAGTTTACCGGATTCTCCGGGTGGATTTTTAGAACGGATGAGAGCTGCTGGAATTGGTACGTTCTCCTCATTTTATTATTCGGACGAGTTGGATTTTAATGAAAGGAGCTGCAGGCGTAACGACAGATATCCCCAGCCGGCCAAGCGGTCTCCAACAAGGCGAACGCCCACGTTCTCCACCACCACGTTGCATGACACAGTACATCACAGCCGGGACCAGCGCTCTAGACGCACCCGACTCGATCCTGATGCCCTCGACGAATGGGTTCCGTGCGGCCCCGCGCGTTCATTCGTTTGTGCCTACACCACGGAGTAGACAGTCGAGTGGCGAGTATAGCGAGTTTGCGAGACAGCAACAGCGGACTGTTGTCGCTTCCGGTTCGGGATCTGGTTCGAGCACGCCTGTTTCAGTATCGGTTCATTCGCCTCGTCGGAGTTTGTCTGTTTCAGCTCAGCAGTCGCCGAGTGCTGGGGTATATCTCCATGGGAATTATTCGAGTCCACAAGTCCTTCAACATCCATCTCAATACGCTTCTTCTTCCCCATACCAATACACATCACACCAATCTCATACCCCCGTCCGACCGGTTTTGAGCGCTGTACCTGCTGAACCGTCTACACCGGCATATAACATGCTTTCAGCGATCGCGATGCGCAGTCCGACGCCTGATAGCGGGGCCAGTGGAGCTGGAATAACGAGATCTGATTTGGGTCCACGCGAGCCTGGGTTACGGTTCACGAATGATCTCGGGCCGCGTTTTGAGTCGGGGAGAGCGTATGGGCGGGGACGGGGTGGATCTGTGTCTGTTGGGTTGGGTGTGGGTGGTGGATCGGGTTTACGAAGGACTCGGAGCGCGACGCCTAGTTCGAGAGGAGCGTTTGCTGTGTCGCCTGTTGTTTCGCCTTCGGCTAGGTTGAGAGGTTAGTTTTATTCGGTTTGAGCTTTTTTCGGTGATGGGGTTTTGATGGGAATGTAGGACATTCGACGGCTACGAGTACGACTATGTCGTCTCCTTCGAAACCTCTGGGATCGCCTGCGCGGTCTAAACCGTCGTCGAGAACTGCGAGTAGCGGGAGCGTCCCATCCATCGCCAATCCCAATCCTTCTGCTACACCAGGCCCTAGTCAACCCAGCCCAAATTCACGAAACGTAGTCCGGCATCCTTTCCTCCAACCTGACCTCCGGCGCCAAACCCAGACCCAATCCGAAGTAGAAACCGAAGCCGAAGAACAGAGATTCAAGAGCGCAGGTGTTCTTCGACGTATACTCGACGCTTCGAAAGAACCTGAACCTGAAGAAGAGGAAAGAGGACGAGAGAGAGCCAAGGGAAAGCAGAGAGCTCGGTTGCCTACGTGGAGTGTGATTACGCCTACTGCGACTACTGTCAAGGTTGAGACTGTTACGCCTGGTGGGGTTCTTTCTATTGAGGGGATTAGTGGTGTTGTTGGGAGCAAGAGCGCTGTGGAAGGCAAAGAGAGGGAAAGAGAAAGACGCGATCCGTTGGAGCTCCCAGGCGAACATCCTCGTTCTTTCCCGGTTCAGGTGAAGAGATCGCAAAGCGCTGGACCGTCGAATAGGCTGGGGACGTTTTTCGCTGGTGCGTCGTTGCCGAAAAAGGTTCCTGTGTTTGGAAGGGGAGGAGAGGCTGAGCCTCCGCCATTACCTGGACGGCCGAGTCGGGAGAGCGACAGGACTGTTACGGAGGGCAGGGAGAGGCCGAGGCCTAGGTTGGAGATTGATACGGAGGTGTTTGGGAGGCGAGAGGAGGGTGCGTTGAGGGTGCAGTTGAATGGGGCGACTATTGATACGGATGCTGGACCGTCCGAGTGCGTTTATTTATTTTATTTTTCTGATGGGTTTTTATTGATGAAATGGATTAGTTCTAGAATGTCTGATGTATCGAGTGAAAGCGGGAGCGAAGGCGGTAGTGAACCATCCCATGCATCACTCCCTCTCCCATCCCGACTATTCGACCAACCAAGTCGACGACCGTCTTCACTTCGTCTCGCAGGTTCACCTCGTCCGTCCGGATCAGGCGCCTCGACGCCCCGAAGCGTTACATTTTCACCTCTCCCGCCTAAACACGTTTCGTCGGGGAGTAGACCGTTGAGCGAAGCTAAAGCCGTGAGGAGACGAAAGAGTGAAAAGGAGAAGGAAAAGGAGAAGCCTGGGTGGTTCGCTTCGTGGTTTGGGCCGTTGCCGAGTCCGAGTGGGAGTAGTGTTAAGAGCGGGGGGTATACTGCTAGGAGGGGGTGGGATAGTCCGAGGAGTATGGATGATTGGCAGATGTAATTCGATCGAGTTTGTATCGGTGACGGGGATGGAGATTGGTTTTCTTTTCTTTTACCTGCATTTTTTCCTTGGTTTGGAGCAAGGGTGACTTTTCTGGTATGATAGATTTATGATGTGTCTTTACGACTTTTATGTTGATATGTTTTATGGTTGTTATGAACAATATATGTATAATTTAGGCATTTATGAGGATGATACATTTGAGCAGGCGCGGCTGGGAGCGATAGGAAATACAGTACTAAGAGATATCATAGGCTGCCACGTCGCCATCTGTCAATAGGTTCAGCCAAACGTGAATGGGTTTGACAGCTGGGCGTTTGCCAGAGGGGATGGTGTCGATAACTTTGACACAATCCTAGCAGTCCGGCGCCATTTCCGTGATCCTTACTGCAATACAAGCGAACAGAACCCTTTCCATCTAGCCTCGCAGCAAGTCGTCTTCCTACAAAATCCACGAAAAGTAAATATCCTTGTTTGACCGGACAATGATAACAACACACCAGTTGCCTCGTTTCTACCTCGACAGCTTCAAGCTCACGTTCTGCCCGTTGACGTCGACTCTGCAAGAGCTGAAGTCTGCGCGCATCACCTCGTTTTGCGGCACCGGATGCTGCTGCGGCTGTTTGTGCTGCACGAGTCGCGGCTGCTGCTTGGGATGCTTTGACTGACGCGATCTGCACGTATATAAGACTTAAAATCTGGCGGATGGATGAGCAGAAATAAACTCACCCTAGACCTGAGCGATTGTTCCTTGGCGTCCAGCGCGTCGATTGCCTTTTCGGAACGTTCGAGCAGGGCCGTGAGTTGTGGGCCAATCTCGTCTTCAAGTTGGCTTCGAGCGGCTTTGAGTTGTGGTTCGTCGATAAGAACAAATAGCTAGGCCGCACAACTCAGAATCAGATACGAATAGGAGGTAAAGTCGAAGAGATGTGCTCACTCTTTCGTTCTCGATAACGCGCATCAAACGCGTGAGATCGTGTGTCCCTTCAACACGCTGGTCCTCTGATATTTCAGCTAGCTAGTTGATGTACCCAAGAGTCAGAAAGGGGTTATAAATTTGATATTTGCGTCAGAGCTGTGCCAAAGCAGAAGACTTACCGTACTTGTGCATTTAGCCGTCATTTGTACGGTCGCATAGAGATAACTCAGATGGCTAGCCGGACCTTCGTTGAGGGGTACAACTGAACCGCCGGCAGTGAATACTGATTGGCGGGGCTGGGCTAGTGAGCGGCGGATGTCCATTGTTAGTGCAGGGATTCACGATGGGCGGTGGTGGAAGTCGAATGAGGCGCCCGTGGCACGTGCTTCGATTTGGTCCTGCTAAACACCTTTTAGGGGTCTGCTCCTCCTTGACCTAAACTAGTGCATAGGATTGCAGGCCATATCTTAGACCACGGTCTAATCGAGGGGTATGAGTTCATATAAACTCTGCTGTCCGCCAAATCGACCACCCACATCACCTTCCACTTTTAAAACTTGATGGGTCTACGAACCGCTAACATCACTCGGCGGTCGTGCTGGGCGCTGGCGTGCATCATCACCCTAGGATATGCTTCCAAGTACTTGAGAAGAGTGCGAAGCTGGCAGGCTATAGGCCCTAGCTATTATGACGATGAACCTCAAACACGCCAATCGCTAAAACAGTCGCAAAAAGCAAAACAGCAAGTGAGTGTGCTTCATAAACTCTTACCGAATACGACTTACCTGTGTTCGAGAAAAGAAAGAATGGGATCGTCTAAGTGTCGTTGTAAGATTCTCGTTGTGTTTCAAATGATACTCTTCACTCACTACTTTACCTCAGCTGTCTGTGGTCGCAGCCGCCTGTGCTTCAGCTCTTGCTATACCCTCGCCCCTCACCACGCCAGACATGTTCTGGGCTTCTGCAGCCTGCTTTAGCGCTGCTTTTGGTCTATCGCTCGAAGGTCTCATCTTGATCACATACCTTAATGTGTACGCTGGTGCTGGAGGCACCGGTCGACTCAGTAGGCTTTCCAGTCGGAAGCCGTTCCAGACGAACACCATAGGACCCGTGGCATTCGTTTTAGCCCTCCCCATCACATTTACGACATATGCCTCATTTTATTTGCTCATAGGACTATTGTCGATGACAATTGCTCGAGGAAAAACCGGCGAAGTGCAGTCCCATATTGGAGCATATAAGGCTGTGATTTTAGTCCCTGTCCTCACTGCACTTTCGAGTATCGTGGTGTCTATCGTAGGCTGCGAAGTATCACTATCAGAGGGGTCAAGTAGTAGTACACAGAGGTCAATGTCTCGTAACCAGAATTCGGATGTATTGGCAGAGGAGCAAGTACCATTCAAAGCAGAAGAGTAACTTTCTTCCTTGTAAAAACGCAAATGGACTTTCCGTTTGCCACTCAAATCACTGTGCTCGCTCCGAACCCCGCTCTCATTTTAGTCAGCACGCCTCTACAGTCTCACATAGCATATATGGACATTCTTCTCCCGCTATCGTCCCTCCGATCACAGTCCTGGTGAAAGAACCTGATGCTGGCAAAGATTTCGCGCTACTATTAAGTTGATTAAAGAATGTAGCAAAGCCATCATAATCGACACGCATGGCTCAATGCGCCGAACCAGAAGCAATTAATGCTTAGTTAAACAGAGATTTAGGGAAAGGACTCACCTCACGCCTGGCCTCTCGATATACTGAGAATCAAAAAGGACTGTGAACGGTAGCATAGTACGCCAACATAGGGGCTAGGTGGCGATTAGACTTTCTGATCGAGCAAATTGTGCAGACTTTCATGAATCATAGCGACCCCCGGTTTCTAAGCCGGCCAGTGGTCTATTGTTGTTAGAGGATAGAGTTCGTTGACGGCTAGTAACTCATACTCCTGGTAGTAGCAAAAGTTAGTCGCTAACGAAGGCCTTTATTTGGTTCCGTTGATGGAACAAAGCAAGGAAGTCTAGACTACTCCTACTATAAAAGGAAGGTCAGCGTGTATGCACAGCATCAACGAGCGCTTGTCTCCTATATAAAGCCACTTGACCGAGGCATTAGACGCCCTGTACCCCTACTTCCCCTTTCACGAATCCTCTCATGCCCATGTCTGATTCAAGAGGCCCGAAGAGCCCGCTTGTCCGAAAATTCTATCGGATTGCGTGGCTGGCAGGGTGTGCTATTACTCTGGGATATGCGTCAAAATATTACCGAAAGGTTAAATCCTGGCAGGTGTACGATCCCACTGTGAAGGACAAGACCTATAGGGCTTATACCATGGATGTCAATTCCAAGTATGTGGGGCTGAAAACGTCGATTAGAGCTAAGCAGCAGGTAAGTTCGTTCAAAATATGGTTAGTTAATCAAAAAGCTAAACAACATTTTACTGTAGAAAGAATGGGATAGGCTTATAATGCCGGTATGTTATCCTCACGCTCATCTTTAAATGAAACTGATGTCATTTTTATTAGCTTTCGGTCATAACGGCCACAAGTGCCGCAGCACTCGCCATCCCCTCTCCGTTTGGCACACCCAACATCTACTGGCTCGCTACAGCTTTCTACAGTGGCGCATTCGGCCTGTCACTCGAGGGTCTCATCATGATCACCTACCTCACCGTCTTTGGCGCTGGTTCATCCGCTGAAACCATAGGTCGAATCGCCAACGGCAAAGGTTTCCTAAAAGGATTCATTGGGCCAGTGGCCATGGTCACCGCTCTCCCTACAGCAATAACAACATACTCTTCCGTATTCCTTCTCGCAGGATTATTAGCGATGACCATTGCAGCCGAGGAAGGGACTAGCATTAAACAACATATGGTCGCATTCAAGGTGGTCGTACTCGTCCCGGTGTGCCTCATGCTGCTTTGTTTGGTGGCTACAATCGCGGGATGCGAGTTTTTCGCGTGGAAGGAAGGGGCGGCCAGGTCGAAAAGGGAGTTGGATGAGGGGACGGAAAAGGAAGAGCCAGCGCATGATGGGTTGCCTGTGACCATGCCAGTACCTATGCTGGCTCATAGTTCGCAGAGCGTGCCGCATGTGTATACAGCTGAGCCAGCAGGTGGTGCACCCATGACCGGGCGAAGTAGTGTGGCATTTCGGCCTGGGGGTGTGGCATAGGAGTTACCCTTTTTCTGTTTCCTTACACTTTGGGCGCTGCTTCCAGCCGCATAGCTATCTATCCACAGTACTGTATTATACCAAATGAAATACCGAATTTCCCCGCGGTCCAACCAACTCAGAACCCACAAGGTCCCGCCTCCGGCCCGACATCCGCTAAGCGACATGCGCACGGACCACGTCTATCCCGTATATATACCGCCTCCCCCTGCACCTCCAGCTTTCCTCAGAACATACTCAGCTAGGATCTATTTATAGTTTCTAACCGGGTCTTGCAATTTCACAATTGCCACTTCTACAACCTCAGTCGATGAGACGATGTCCCAGCTCGAACCGAGACCTGTATGTGGCGCAAGCTGCATTCGATGACGTTCTGATCTTACGATCGGGAGTTGTGGACATGAGTCTGATGGGGCTTCATGTTCTCTTTATTTTTTTTTCTTTCGGGAGGGGGAGGCCTAACCCTAAACCAATAACATCTACATAACTTTTTCTTGTTCTTTGGAATGACGATGCTCGTGAAAATTTATCTTCAAGGCGCCAGAATTTTATTGTGCCCCTGAGATCCGGAATATCAGCAGCGATCGAGCGTGTCTCCTTCAAATTTATGATTTGTGATGTTCAACTCGAGCGGGGATACAACTTGCTATTAAGGCCTCGAAATGACGCATGAAAGCTACTCTGCCCGGGTCACCTGGTTATTTTATATCTGCAGAGGATCGTATCTCTTCATCTCACCCCTTACGATTGCGCTTTCGAGCGTCATGCCATCTCATCGTCGTCTTTGCGCTAAAAGTGTCAAGCACTTGCAGTATGATTCAAGTTTCATGAATTGTGTGTCGTAAATAGCCAGGGGGAGGGGTTGGTGCAATAAGAAATACAAATCGGGAGTGTTCTTCTCTGTCTGTAAAGGCTCAAAACCATCTACCTTCCTTTTTCCGAGTACGGATACTCAAACTTGTTCTCTTTTCGCCTCCAAAGTTTCCGTCTGCGAGAGCATGGCTCTGAATAAGTACAGGGGTATACAGAAAGATCGAGGGGGCTTACACTTTTTTAGTCACTGCGTGCTCGACAAATGCTTCAACGCAGTATTTGGTTTTGAACTCCCGGATAAAGCGGGGGTCCCTATAAAACGATAAGATTTTGGTACTAGTAAAGGTAAGTAGGATGATAAACGTACCAAAGCTCGCTTGCTACGCCCAAATCCTTGCAACACCTCATCAACGCATTACTCTTGGCGCCTTCTGCGGCAGTTGGGATGCCTTCTGGGTCGAAATATTCTTGTTCACCTCGAGCGACACCGACTAGGCTGAACCAGAATCAATCATATTGCTAGGCGTGATTGATAGGATAGACGTACCGGCCGAGACAAACGAGAGCGTACTCCCTGCTCACTGTCTTGGTGCTCACGTTGATACCTGAGCGAGGTGCTAGTCCCCATCCACCTGGACCAAACGCACGGTTGAGGATACGTCGGTATTTGATCTCGGGAAGATATAGTAGGCCATCTAAATCCAATTTTAGTATAAAATTAACAACTGATAGACAATCGTGACGAACCAGGTTTGATCTCCACGTCCATTGGCTCGAGGGGTGCCATCAATATCTCTGCAGCTTCTTTAGGAAACGGTTGAGAAGACAAGCCATGAAAGCTAGTGTACCAGTCTTGTTTTCCCTCGCCTGGAGCAGAAGGTGGAGGAGGGTCGTCGTCGAAGGATACTCCACCTCCGTTATCTACTGCACGAGCCGGAACAGTTGGTGCCGGCGCCGAAGAGGACGAAGAAGCAGGGGCACGGACACCGCTCATAAGAGCATCAACGTCGATTTCTCCAGCTGTATTCGGAAGCTCTTCGACAATCTCTGGGTTTCCTCGACCAGGTGTTGCGCGACTCGTAGCTGCCCTTGCTACAGTTTTGCTACCTGTGATTGGAGCCTTTGTGGTTGTCGTTCTGGGGACATAGAATCTAGCTGGCGTGGTGCTGAGATGACGAAGGGTCGCCGAGGGCAAGACTAAAGCTCGACGAGCCGCGAACATCGTGGTATGGGTTGAAAACCTCCGAGCCACAGCGATCGCTGTAATGATGATGTACTCACGGCGCTTACCTCTCATCCTTCCCCTCCTCTTGACCATGACATGAAGAAAAATAACTTTACACCTTCGCGTCCGATCTCTCGTCTGAGCACAACGTCAAACTTTCGAACAGCTTCTCGACTTTCTCATAGGACAGTAGCAACTTCGGCGCGTCTCCGCTCAACGCATGTTCAGCGTATAGCTGCCCTTTTAAGGACTCTTGTCCAACAAGTGACGGGTGTCGGACCTGAAGACGATCCGGATGAGTTTCAAGAATATGTAGGAAGTGTGTTTGATTTAGTTTTGAACGGGAGTGGGCCGTCGAATGATTTGGGGAGTGTTGCGAAACGGGTTGCGGGGTGAGTCTTTGTTTGGTTTTGGTTTAAGGATTTGATTGATTAATGGAGGTTGGTGTAGACATCGAGAGAAAGCTAGAATCAATTTACATCACGAACTCGCGGATGCAATGACTATGAGCTACAGACAGCTCAACACGCTCGTCGCTTCAGACGACCGAGACCCGGAGGACCCAATCAAGGTTCAAGGTACCTTATACCCCGACGTTTATTCCTCTTTAATTAACGTTGGGTGGGGGTGTAGCGCACGAATGTACCGGACATGTTACACTTGCTTGTACGTTTATCTTTGTTCTAAACGCATATTTCAGACATTGAGTGCTTGTTGGGTTAGCTCGAATTATCTCAACGCCCGGATAGCACGACGCATATTTATGCCCAAGGCGTTCTAGACGCTGTCAAAGCTCCTCCTCCAATCCCCGAAGATTTCTGGAAAAAGGTCCTAGAGGAAGAACCCTTCGAAGGCGACCACTGGCAAGACCAATGGACACACGGAGATGAAGATGACTCGGACGATGCCAAGAGTTTATCATCTCATCCTTCTCTGGAACTTGCCTCTAGAAGATCTTCATCGACCACGGAATCCACAAGCGACGAACACAAAGAAGGCCAAGAATTGCGGGATTTAATACCGTATTTAGACTTTGACAAACAACACGTCTTGAACGATGCACATACGCTCTACGAGGCTTTATGTAAGGACCAATATTGGCGTCCTGGATATGTGAACGAAGCTGCTCGACAAGCTGGCAAGAGATTTAACGTGAACGAGCCTGCGACGTTGGGTGGGTTGAGTTTTTTTGGTTTGTGCTGCTAATTATGTTGATTATTGGTGTGGGGTAGCACCTTCATTTGAGCGTACGGTTGTACAAGAGGGGGCTGGAGTACGAGAAGTAAGCATATGTTATTGCTGCATTACTTTGCGTGTGGTCTAACCGGGTTTTGTGATAGGTGTACATCGACGAAAGCGACGTTGTCCGAGACGTTTTGATCACGATGCAAGGTCGTGAATCGATCATATTTAGAGCTCGTCATGATACTATCGGATTTCGAAGAGTAGAGGTTAGCCGTTTCCTCCTCTCGGCTGATGGAATGGATAAACTAACAAAGAGCGGGAGAATAGACCGTCCCGAGTCTTCCGCGCGTATCTCATCTGACGTTGACGTCTTACCGGTCTCTGTTGTCTGTGTTTGCAAAAACTGCGACTACGGTGCAACATCTTCGCGTGTTTGTCGCCTCGGTTTTTGAGACTTCTATGGGCACTTCTTCAACATATACTCCGACTATCACTATTACCTCCGACTCTGCTCTTACCTCCATTACCGCTCCCACCACCACCCGCCCATATCCCTGCCGGACACTCGACGCATTCGCCGAAGCACTCGATACTCGTCTCCGAGCTCTGGACAAATTCTGCTCGGACCTCGAAACTCAAATCTCCAATGCTCGACTTGGCACTTCCCACTCTACCTCCAGCGCCATCTCTGAACCAGTTATCGTGTCGCTGCTCAACCTCCAACGGCGTCTGGACCGATTCATGTCCCGTACATACGACGTACTATACGATCTAATCAAGAGTCTTCCTGACGAGGTTCCTTATCACGAATCGGGGCTGCTCACGCCACTTCCGTTGGACAAGATATATGTTGTCCACCCGGTGTTGATGTCGAAACGGCTCTTGGATCGGCTGTTTCTTGCTGTGAGGGCGTGTAATCGTGACACATCTCCCTCTGAGGCCACGAATACATCGAGTGACGACCTCATGGCTGTCTTTATTGCCACTGCTGAACCCCTCTGGGCGTCGGTCGGCGCGTGGGTCAAATGGGGAATCGACGTTGCTCGAGATGCGTTGGAAGATACGACTTCGGGAAACGATCTTGCAAGCGACCGGGAGTTTTTCGTGAGACGGAGAGAGGGCATAGACGTTGCGTCGTCGGATTTCTGGTCGGCTGGGTATGTCCTGAGGACTAGTGTTGAGGATGAAGACGAAGACGAGGATGGCGAGAAGTTGGCAGTCGTGTTGGCGTCGTCGTCGTCGCATGCAGGCACTCGGAGCCGGGGTTTACTCGATCCTCGATCTGGGACTTTACATGGCGCAGAGAATCGGCCCAAAGCGCTCGTGCCTGATTGTTTGATGCCGATTGCAGGGCAGGTGTTGGCTGCTGGAAAAGCCGTTGGTCTTTTGCGTGCGATTGGAGTATGGGGCGAATCTGTAGACGAGTACGATGAGAGTTTGGATGGTGACCAGGAGCAAGGGGAGGATGAAGAGACTTGGCCAACGTTTGCGGATACGCTCAAAGAAGCCGAAGCGGCTGGTATTCTGGACCTCACACTCGAGAGCGGACCGGTTGAAGACCTCAGTCGGTACAACCTCGACGACACGATCATGCCTGATTCGTCCCTCTTGGCGAACCAGTCGTTGCACGAACAGGCCGATTTTTCAATTGCTCCCAACTTGGCGTCTGAAGTTCTGTTGAACGACTTGCCTCATATCCTTGCCGACAAGGTCTCCCCGCGGTGCCAAATCGCGGCGTTCAGACTCAACCGGGTGTTGGTGGAG
>JAYRCO010000629.1:0-20230 GCA_037042815.1 Ceratobasidium papillatum
CTTGGCCCTGAATCGTTCATGAGACTAGTGTATCACAAACGCGGCGCTCCAGGAACGCTTACCACCGAGGCATAAATGCATGGATTTGTGGTTCAAGCCTCATGTACTTCTTTCTGCGAAATGAAATAGGATGAGCGATTGAAACCCCTTACACGCAAAGAGAAACCTACGGGATCAAGTCGAATTCGAACCACACCGAGTACATGATCACAAAGTTCAGCCAGTGGCGAGTGTAGCTGAGTGCCATCAAGTTCGATCAGCGCCACATGTGTCCCGGTTCATGAAGGATACGCACCTCCACACAATAGTAAACCACCCGAATGCTACCATCTTGGTCCGATTCATCTGTAAGTAGTTGAAGATTTTCGATACCTTCCGGATCTTTCTCTTTAGCTCACGGAAGGAAGAATTAAAAGCTCGATACTCACGGCGAAAAAAGCATCAGAGATGTCCATGGTGATGAAGATGGCGTTTCCGATCCAAGTCAAGTTGACAATGTAGCTCGCGCTGATGAGGTAAACTGTGACCAGGTGGTGGATGACGAGCTCGGTGAAATCCTTGCGAGGCTTTTCCAGGCCGAGAATCATGACCAGAAGTTGTTGAACCCAATAGGCCGCTTGAAGGAGATAGTATGACTTCATCAGACCTGTCATACGCCACTGTGGATATTCTGCTCGAAACTGTTGAGCCGAACAATAGAATACTCTGAAGAGGACAAACTCACCGAGCCAAAAGTGCTCCGTTCTGTACCACCAGGTCGGCATTCCACTCATGATGTAGATACCAAGCGATCCAAAGACTCCGAAGTAGACTACTGCATATCCTTGTTCAGCAAATCTAGGCGAATCCAATTGTGGGTTAGTGGTGTGACAGAATATCGTGCTTGAAAGACATGCCTGTCGAGTTTCGAGTCTTTGCGAATTCCAAAAGATTTTGCCAAAGGGATAAAAACATAGATAGTGATCGACTGTCGTACGAACGAGAATAGGATGACATAGTAGGCCAGAAATGCAAGATCCTTGATCTTTGAGTCAGCGGATAAGCCAAAAGATATAATCAAATTGTAGACTCACCAACCAGCCCTTGTCGAATCTCGGGTCCGACGGATTAGAGTCGGGTAGATTATACGAAATGAAAAGAAGCGGAGCGAATGGATTCTTGAACGGGCGCCCAAGGACATATTGTGCACATAGTTCAACACTGCCGTAGAGAGCTAGCGGAATTACTAATAGCTTGAGCGAGGAAGCTTGTGGTATAGATTAGGTTTGGTCAATTTCCCAAAACATTGGAATTACTTACCAGGCTCCCTCATCCATCGCATAGTTCTTACATCGTGCCAAAGACCGGATGATTGGTTACGTTTGGCTCTTTCGCTAGATGAACCCGAGCTTCGCTTTTTGGCACCAGGGTAACGGGATTCGACCTTCTTGGAAAGCGAGCTCATTTCCAGTCTATTTGAGGGAGTCGAATCCGGAGTATCCTCGCCCATGGCTCCTGTGATGTGATGAGCTGGATCATGTCTGAAAGTATCAGTTCTTGACAGCGAATTGGCGAGGCACTAAGATTAGACTTACTCGATATTATCCAAAGCATCCTGGATTAAGCCTTTCGTTGGCCGATTTTGGCGGCTCGTGAGTCTTTGGCGAGTGGCTGATTCTTGTTCGGACATGGTTGCAATGGGCCGGTTTAGTTCTTCTTTTAGAATACCGAACGAGTGGAATTGGCCCCGAGACCAAGCCGATGGCGAGAGGAAAAGAGAACGCAGACCAAGTATGGAAATATCGACTGCGGTCGCGTTGTTTTAAAGAGGCTATCGGACACTAACATTGCAGCCCGAGGGAACATCTTTTTGAACCCTTAGAAATATATACCCTCGGCATCTGCATCACCGAGGCCGACCCCGGCGGTGACCCTGAGGTATTTGATGTGTGCTCGGCCTGCAGATAAAATCATTCCTCCTTTGTGAGCTCAATAATAGTACGGCGAGATCTTTCGTATACGGCAGAATCAAAGCTGATGTAGTGTCTTCGGATTGGTAGATGTAGTAGCAGTTGAAAGGAGTCCGATGATGTATTTCTTGAGTGTGGATGTTTGGTTCTTCAGTATACCAAGTGGCGGATGGCCGAATGCTGTCACGGGGAGCTTTGGGAATATCTTTGTGATGGAAAGATAAATTTCATTATGGGTCGTTGTGCGGAGGAGCTCCAGAGGTTGTCCAGAGGCCAATTCGGAGCCGTTATGTCATCAATGGAATGTTACCAATGACGTCACTTGTAACGCTCACTCTCTTGCCAACGCTCACACCTTTTGGACGAGAAACCCTTTGGAACTTTACCTGAGCGTTTCTCATAAGCAGAGTACCTCGAGTTCTCTAGAATCCAAGCAATCCCGCGCTACGGACATTTATTCCAGTCTCCCCGACTGCAGACCTGGTTCTTCTACGCCACTGTAGCTAGTAATGACCTCAGATGAGCAATGTAAGTGTGGAATGGGCGTTCTTGGCCCTACCACTCACATAGAGTAATAGCCGAATCAACATTCTCCGATCCAGATGACAGCGAGAGTCCTACGACAAGGCCATCTCGTAAACGAGTGCGAGTTACGAAAGCTAAAGGGAAACGCAAATCTGGGCGAACCAAAAACTGCTTGAAGCGACTACTAGGAATGCCTCCCGAGGTGTTCAATGAGGTACGAGTGTTCCTTTCCTCGTGATTCTGGATGAAAAGTAAATTATATCATAGGTTATACTCCATTTGACACCGCCCGACCTGCTTGCCTTAGCCCGATCCAACAAATTCTTTCGTAATATATTAATGTCCAGATCATCCGCGAGAGTCTGGAAATCCGCCATCGGGAATGTCCAAGGATTACCTCCTTGTCCGGTCGATCTGACTGCGCCACAGTATGTCTCCCTAATTTATTCGAAAACTTGTTCGGTGAGAGGGGACCTCATTTGAAGCATAATCATACGCTGATGGTTCTAATCAGGAGTGCGGTGCTCGGGTGCTTCGCCGGATGGATACGCGCCTTCGGGTGCGGTTATGTAACGCATGTCGTGATAGCCTGTGAGTTGGGTCTTACCGTGGCACTGCAAGTTTACTGAGTGATATTTAGCATCCAAGAGATCCCATGGGAACACAATCTACGTCACTATTTACCAATCTCAAGCAGTGAGTTGCATGAAGTCGCCACCATGAATTTATCATGAACCTTGAAACCAGCACTACTTCCTGAGGATCCCGATAATGTCTATCACCTCAAGCGGGACTTTCAAATTATTTTTGATGTGGCACACGATCCGCGTTACAGAGGAGATGCAGCTATTGCGGCTTGGCAAATCAACAAATGGGGAGAGTTACAGGAAAGATACGCAGTACGTGTTTCTAGTTTTCTTGGTCGGATAGCTCAAATAACACTATCTGGCAGCATGCTAAACTGCTAGAAGAATATCTTGATGAGGTGGAAGAAGCGAGGGCAGACCAGTTGTCCGAACTCAAGGAGCAACGAATACATGAGTAAGCTCTATTATTAATACTCGCGCTCAAACTAACGAGGTCGGTAGCATTGAATCCAGACTGCTCGAAGAAGGGTGGACCTTTGACGATATGGATTTTCCGCCAGAGATCATGGGTCAATGGAGCCAGCTCCTTGTGCAGCCGAAAGCACTTACCGAACGTGGTAGGTTTATCGTCTCATCTCATTGCTCCTAAATAACGTTTCCTCGTCTAGTCTGGACGAATCTCCGTCCGAAGCTTTTCAAATTGCTACAAACAAATCGAGAGAAAAACGAACAGATAGAACGGCAAATGCGACTAGATCAACGGCGAGATCGCCTGCATAACCTCTTCTCCCACATTCGTAACTCATCTTCACCATTTGCCGAAATTACCGTTCATTGGGATGACGCTGAAGATTCGGACGTTATAAGAAAAATCGAAACGACATTTCCGACGATCACCGAGTGCATGGGATGGCCGTGCATCAAGGCTATGGTTGATGCCGATACCACTGGGGCGGAAATGGAACTAGCATTCGAACAGTGTCGGGACAAAGCCAATCAACTGATCGACGGATGGAGTGCCAAGGCTACTCGGGAAATCGTGGAAAACTGGAAGAAAGGTCGCACAAACGATGTCTCCGCCGCTCATCTAGATAAATTTGCGAAGATGGATGCCAAGGCTTTGAATTGGGTTGGACCTAGGCGTAGTCGACGGCTGAGGGCGGAAAGCCCCGAGGTTTCCGAGGACACAATTCGTGGACCCGTCCTACCTCGTTTTTCTGTGAGATTTTTCCTGTCCGACGGCTCAGAGCATACATGCGTGGATGACCTTTCCGATGATATGCGTCTACTCCTTCGTGCGGATACGATTTTTCGATCCTCGACCACACCACACTATTATTATCCTCAAGTCATATCCGCTCCGCCCAATATTCCCGACGATTTTGGCGAGCTCCGGGATTCAAGCTCGGTTATGCCAGACAATCATGTGTCGAACGTTGCTTCTATGCTTTTGAAGCGGCTCGATTGCCCTGATGCGAGCCATGCTGAGCTTGAAACAATGGGCAATGCATTTGTCTGTCGGCGATGCACTCATTACTCTCCTGCCGGCTGGAGCGATTTGGCAAGTATTTTTGATCAACGGTCGTGGAACAAACACTAATATTCAATTTCTATAGATCTCCCATTATTCATCCGAAATCACCAGATGGGATCGAGCGCAAACTATCCTACAAGATTCTGACTCCGAAATCGTATTCAATAACACGCATGATCTCAGCGTCGAGATCAACAAGCCAATAATCAAGATATTGGACCCATCTCGATCGGAGGCAGTCCTACTCGAGGAGTTGTATATTATGGCTTGTCAAGTATGCGAGGGGATTGGGCTCGAGGCAAATTATGTGCATTATTGGAAGCCAGCTGGGAGCGCGTTAATGAACCACCTACAATACGTGTGAGTAAGGCGATCTCTTGATTTCGGCTGTTGTTACTTATATGTATGATTTGTCCAGACACGAAATTGTGAAACCTGTGTATTGTACCCATTATCATCTGTGGAGGACGATTTGTGACAATCCTGCGAGCACATAGAATATATGGAGCTATCCGAGCTGGGATCGAGAGACCGAAGCTATGTTTATTTTTATCTTGAATATATGCGAATATCCTTTTGCGAATTCAGCTTTGAGAACCAGTTAAGCTTCATGTATGCATGTATCTCTATATGTATCAAAACACATTTCGTGCATCTACGATGTTACTTCCCAATGTGGATGAACGGCACCCACCGGGCAAATTCATTGTTCCCAATTTCCTTTCGCAAACAACCTATTGCATTGTGGAGAGCTTTCGCGGCATTCCGACAGTCCGGCTCTCCTCCTGCCAGCAGAGACTCGTAGAATCTCTTAGCGACCAGTGGTGCATACTGATCGCTGATCGACCACATAGTAGCAACCACCGTTTGATAGCCAGCCATCAATAGACCTGCAGCCAAGTGTACTGCCTCCTCTGGCAAGTCTTCACTTCCCGCAGCGGTCTGACATGCAGATAGAAATGCAAGCTGAGCGTTCTTCAAGGGTTGTCTTGAAATTGCATTTAAGTCTAGCGCGCCGTCGTGGAGGTGAAAGGCACTTTTCAGTGGATCGATGGAGCTTTGAGATGCGTGACATGCAAAATGTACCCAACTGTGGTAATTCATTGCGTCCAGAACGGCTGCGACTGACGCGCCCTCCTCGTCCAGGCGAGTAAACCTCATGTCTGTTGCTTGTTGCTTAATCTGATCAATTTCATCCTTGGTACCCGGAAGAGGCTTCATGCCATTGGTACTAGATTGGCCGATAGCAAGCAGGCCAGAAAAGGCTCCAGGCAAGGAAGTCTTCGAGCCTAGAGAGCTAAGGGTTGGCGTATACGAAGATACAGCGAAATTAACCAGCATAGAGCTTGGGTTAGTGTAGTCGCCTGCGGCATGAAGAGGAAGAAACGAGAGGGGGCCAGTTGTACACCAGGTGATGTGAGGGAGTTCTTCGTCGCTTAGTGGAATTCGCTATAGAATTCTCAGTAATAAGGGTCTGCATGAATGTTCTTTTAATCAGATAAACTTACGTTGACACCGAGACAAGTGAGTACTGGTTTAGCAACATCATACCAGAGCATGAACAATATGTCTTTCAAAGAATCATTAGCAGTAGGACCTTTTGCCTTCACAACTCCTCGTATGTTTTGCTCGCGAAGACATTTGGCTAGTTTTGAGCGAGCATTGTCTGCTTTTTGATAAGAAAACTCGTGGAGAGGAACATGAATGACAGCGTCGCTACCTGCTCGGATGATCATCGCATCGCATCGACTAACATGCACGTTGATGATCACAGCTGCTCCTTCTTGAACTAGAGGCAAAATAGTAGAAAACTGCAGCGGACGAAGGAAGTCTTCAAATCCTGGAATTAGGCGAGCACGATCTAAGAGCGACTCCCAGCGCTCAGCCAATCTACGATGACCCTGAGCGACTTGATGCGAGGAAAACTGCTCCGTGCTAGAAGGATCATTTGCAGAGACAAGGGTAGCGGCACGATCTAATTGATACGAAACCTCTTGTAACTCCTGAGCGAGTGACTGATCAGCCGCATAAAGGTTATCTAAAGGCGTACGTAGCCGGAGAGTCTGATTCCACACAACGGAGCGGCCTTGTTCCAGCCATTGAACTGCCAAGTCATACCTCTGTGCTGATGTGGCGGCGGAGGCAGCCCCCGTCACAAGCTGTCTCACATCCTGCACCAGGGTCTCGTACCGACGCTGAATAGAATTTCCAAGCCATACAACTTGAGGAAGAAGGGCCATAGAGTGTGAATGGGCTTCGAGTGGCGTACTCGACCACTGGGCCCAGTGCTTAGATGCTTGGAGCCTAATGGCAGGGTTGGCTGCTGTCATGAGCGTGACCCGCTTGTAGCAATCGATTGCGAGCTGAAGATGATCCTGATTTTGTAGATGAGTGGACATTTTCTGATAGGCTCCACCAAGGCCGAAGAGGATTATTGAAGCAGCGGGGTGGTCTTCAGGGGCCGATAATAGAGCTCGTTGGTAGTAGTCAATTGAACATTGTAGATCCGCAAGTTCTCCACTGGTTTGAAACGACTTAACATACGAGCTAGCGAGGTTGCACAGTCTTCCTGGCATCTCGCCGTGGGTATCAGGAAGTAGTCCTACTGCGTGTTGGTGACATTTTATCACCTTATTGAGATCGTCAGGATCGTGTAAAAACTCGTAGCGTATGTCATACGATTGACCCAGTGTTGCTAATCGTCGTGATTTGAATGGATTGCCATCGGGAGTGATAAATACGGCCTGTTCGTGGCACTCGATTGCGGTACTGATATCATCAATGCCATGTACGCGTTGAAACCGAGTCATGAGCGCTAGGCCGAGACATTCTAGCCGCCGAGCTCTCTCCCAATGTTGTTTTGAGGTCAGTTGCATCGCTTGTACCAAGTAGTCAATTGACTTTTCGAGATCCTCAAGCTTTCCAACGCGTCGATACAGAGCCCAGTATGAGTTTCCGAGATTATTCAACCAAACGCCCTTGAATGGATGGTCGTTTGGCGTTAACTGAACCGCTTGTTCCCCAAGCGTAACTGCTTTGTCAATTACCACAACATTGCCAAGCCGGTCAAAAAGAGCCTGATAGAATATTCCGAGGTTACTGAGCAGCGCTGCCCGCTCTTGATGATTGGCAGGTAAAGATTGTACTGCCTGCTCCTGGTATTCAACAGCCTTCTGGATATCCTCAAGCCTTCCGAAATGCCTGAACAAAGAATGATAGGCATTCGCCAGGCTTCCTGGGCCCCCCCACTTACGTGGTAAGCTATGCGGAGCGAGCATGGCCGCTTCCTCGAAACAAGCAAGGGCCTTTTTTAAATCCTCCAGCTCGCCTAGACATCCATATCGAGAGTGAAGCCCGTTTCCGAGTTGAATGAGCCATTCAGATCGATAGAGATGATTGGCAGAAGCATGTTTCACCGCTTTCTCGTGATAATCTATGGCCTTGTTCAAATCTTCAGCCTGGTTGAAAGCCTCGTAGCGGTGGCGGTATGAGATACCAAGTCCGCATAGGAATTGAGGCTTGTTCAAACCATCGTCCGGAGTCGTAAGAACAGCACGGTCCTGAAATTTGATCGCTTTCTCGATTGCTTCAGCCTCGCCAAAACGATAGAAAAAAAACCAATGCGAGCTCCCGAGGCGATAAAGGTGTGTTGCTTGCTGTGGATGATTTTCAGGAGAAAGGTTTACTGCCTGCTCTTGAAGCAAGATTGCCTCGTTGATAAGCTCTGGGTCTCCCAGGCGACTAAACATAATCAATAAGATGTCGCCGAGGGTACTCAAGAAGGTAGCTCGAGTCACATCGTCATCGGACGTCAGCTGCACAGCCTGTTTGAGGCAGTTGACAGCTGCATTAGCATCTTCGATGTTGCCAAGACTTTCGAACCGAGATGCCAGGGATATCCCAAGCTCTCCTAAAAAATGATGTTTTCGAGGATTACTGTCAGGCATCAGTGCCACCCCCTTCTCCAGGAAATCAATTGATTTTTCCAGATCTTCCAACGTTCCTCTACTAGTGAATCGCGTCCGATATTTTTCAGCGAGCCCTTTCAAGTACGAGAATTTACTAGGGTGATCATCGGGTATCAAATGTAGTGCTTGATCCCAGATTGTGATGACTTTGTCAATATACTCAGGATTGTCACGAATGCCAGAAAGATAGAAATTTCCCAAGTTCCATAGTATAGAATATTTATCTGGATGGCCGTCTGGAGTGAGTGCCACTGCCTGTTCCCCACAATCGATGGCCGCATTCAAGGCTTCCGGCTTACCCCCAAGGTTGTATAAAGTGTCATATGCGCCCGCGAGGTTGCCGAGTATCGCAGCAAGAAGTGGGTTACCGTCGGGAGTGCACAACACGGCTTGCTGAAAGTAGTGAATTGCCTTGTTCAAATCTTCCAGGTGGTGGAGAAACTGGAACAGAATATGGTGTTTGCCACCGAGGACGTTCAACCATGAATGTCGGTTCGGATGGTCCTCGGGAGCTAGTAGTAATGCGTTCTCGACAGAATTTTTTGCCAGACGGACGTCCTCGAGCACGTGAAGATCACCAAACCTGGTCCAGTACATTGTACTAAGGTTGTCATAGCAATCGACCTTGCTCGGGTCGTCTGGTGAGATCGATAGCGCGTTGTTCTCGAAGTCAATCGCTGCGTTCAAGTCAGCCGAGGTATTCAGAAGTGCATATCTTTGCCGGTGCAATTCTGCAGCAGTCTTCAAAGTAGTGAACCTGCTTGCTTTGTCCTCGTCGGAGTTCAAAGAGTCAAGTTCCAGGTGTATAGGGGTAGTATCAACTGGTTGTGGGTTGGTAGCCAAGAATTCAATATTACCAGAGCTAAGACTGGTAACGATCGCGATACCCGATTGCCCAGACCTGACTAGATCAGAATCAAGTCTCAGTAGCTTCATCAAGCCAATGTTCAGTTCAATTTACCTCGAGGACCGATCTCTAAGTAGGGTACAAGCTCTTGGCTGATAGATTCTTTCTCTGTAGCCAGTCGAACCTGGTTCTTCTCAAACATTATGAGCGCATACAATTACGCTAGTTAGTACAAACACTCACTGGCTGAGTATCATCCGCAGACTTAGGCGGGTCAGAAGATGGCATATCTTTCGCGGATAAAATTATACGGCAGCGCGCAGTTTCGAGGTACGATGTTGATATCAAGCGAGCACGCGAGATTCCACCAGGTGCCCGAGCAATATGTACCCGCGTGGTCCCAGACCCTGATCCAAACAAAGGAACACGCAAGTCCTAATTGGAGTTGACTAAGCTATAGCAACTAGGACTGAAGATGATTTTCCAGCTCTTGATAGTGTGCAGCATTGAGTAGCCAAATAACTTATCTAACTGTCCGAAGCCCGACGCTGGCAGTACGCATGTGGTTCTCTACTTGAGGGGCAGACTAAGATTAGGAGCTAATTAGTGAGAAGCATAGACGATCTTTTTCTCGGCCTATGCCCGGGCCGATCAGGCACCGCAATACACTGCCTTGGCACCTGAGTCTGAAAGTTTCCTTAGATTTCGCTATATCAATTTGACGATATCGTGCGTATATTGTTATATGAATGTCATGATGCTCGCTTGTTCACCAGCTTCCAATAAATTTTGTTCAGGCGTTGTTTTGTGTCTACTTGTGGCTTTTCAGATGTACCGAATTCATACCATTGATCATACGACATGCATATGATAGACCATAAACTATTAACATCGAACCTCTATAAACAATGACATAAACCTTCCCGCCCTCGTTTGTTCCCGCCAATGATCTCGAGTGTCCCCCTAACCCGCTAGCCCCCTGATCTCTAATCCCTAACCAGAAAAACCGCTTTACTTTGAATCGAAGATGTCGAGGTGAAGGGGGAAAATCGCGAGTCTTCGTATATCCAGTCCTTTGTAACTTGAGTCGCAAACTGAAATCTAAGCCCGATTGCAAGGACTGACGCACCAGGAAGCGAATATCCAGTGTTATTCGAGCATGGGGTAGGAAATTTCCTATTTATTGACCATTGTAAAGATTTTCCTCATGAAGACCGGACAAGAGGAATGTAACACGAGGCCGACCGCGGTCGTAAGCAACACCGAGAAATTGGTGATTAAATTCATTCGCTCGAGAAGTCCAGAAAGGATTTTCAAGATTTAGACTAATCAACCCGGGATGAATTGTGAACGAAAATGGTGTTGTGATATATGCCAAATGGTTCTATCCAAAGGAATTAAGGAGCAAATCAAAATAAAACGTATCGCGCTCGCTGGAGTGATTGGTAAGGTATAACGCACTGTAGCCTGATTTTCCCCTTCCGCTGTACGAGTCGCCTTTGAGGCGTCGGTGACACAAATGATCCTCGTTGATATTGACGCACAAAGTCATGATATAATGTTTGAGGCGACTACACGGATAATGGAGGCAAAAGCACAAGACTTGAGGTTGTATGTTCGATTCGAACTACCGAAAAGCTAGGTGAAAGGGCCGAGGCGAGTAGAGTGTCGCTATGTGAGTCTTTCGCATCTCCGTTGATACCTTCGCTGCCCTAGTCGAATACATTCATTGTCTGTCGTTTTGCGTGCTGGTTGAACATCATGGGCTAATCCCTCTACGGTTCTGAGCCTGAAGATGACGTCACGAAGGCCGCCCGGGCAAGTTTGCACATCAGTCATTCGAAATTCGCTGGCTGGTCTGGCAGGATCGAAGTTTTAGGAATTAGCCTAGCTTGGGAAAGACGTGAGAAAGTAATATGAATAGTACTCGCCCTCGCGCGCTCATCAATAACTCTCTTCCCCCTCTTTCGCCACCTCTACTCAATTTCATAGCAGCTGGTCCAGGATATTTGTTGTACTCCACTGCTTCGAAGTCATTCGGTTTCATTAGTAATAGTGCATACTCTGTATCATGTGGTTTAGGCAGTTGATTTGGGTGACATGGTGTGGTAGAAAAGGTGAGCAAAAATGATCAGCGCTTATGGTGGATCTTACCAATCCCGTATAGCGTGGCGACGCAGAATATATAAGTTTCGCGACCGTGGGCCATGCCGAGTCCCGACGTCAAGAAACACAAAGACCGATACAATAGGCCATGCATCCATATCTCGTCTGTCAGGTTGTGCAAAGGCTACTCGATGTTTTGTAGAATTCAGTGCTCATTCCTACTCATCTTGCTCGCCACACGAACGACGTGCCTCATGACTCCATCCGAGCAAAATGGATTGGGGCGTCGTGATAAATGCTCAAAATATCAGTGGTAAATTTCAACTGCCGCTCACTGACGTACCATCCTCCAGCCCTGAGAGACGCTTGAGCGATCACGGATTTGCCTTTTTAGGCCTTAGACCCCCAAAATGAACGTCTCAGTATCAGTTTTGGAATCCATGCGGGGGATGACGCACAAGATTTCGACCACATGCTAGAATACACTGTTATAATAGACATCACGAAGCACCATTCGCATGTCCTTCCCATCGCTCCAGCATGTCCTCCGACCATACTGCTGACATCCAAGACGATGCCGTTCAACTATCCAAGGCGGCCCAGTCCGACACCGAGAATAATGCGTTTTCCTTCCGCCCGGATATGACTCTTCATTTCCACTTCCCCGGACGTATCACGAATTGGACTAATTGGGACCGATGGTAAGTTAGCCTAGCATCAACGTTGTGATTCATAGTCCACGAAACAAATCTACAAATAGGAACCATTACCCATCGGGATACATAGAGTTTCCGCTTTCGGTTGATATAACCCAAAGTTTCACAGTGTAAGCACGTTTGATTATGAACATAACTTAAGTCTAACGTAGTGATGTCAGAACTTGCTGGTATAAAGCTCAATCTAGAGACGGATGGCACACGTTGATATCCATCGAATCACCTTCCTACCCCCACCCGCTGCTGTATATCAGCATCAGTCCTAGCGGGGATTTTCAATTCGAAGTCGCCGTCGGCAGGACTCCAAGTCGAGTCTCTTCAGACTCGAGTACTCAAGTTATGTTGAACGTCTGGTCGCATTTAGCGTACGTTCAGGACGTGAGCGAGGACGGATCAGATGGAAGCAGGACTTTGTACATAAATGGTACTCGGGTAGTCTCGACCTCGTCGGACCCACCGATGCACAATCCCGATCCATTAGAGGTTAGTGCAATATCCAATGTTTGTCTGGTAATAATGACGACGAATTTGGTGACAGACTCGGATGGCTATAATGCGAGGTGCATGGAATCACCAACGTACAGCCGGATTTATCGGCCAAGCGGAGAACATTGCCGTGTTTCAGCGCGCGTTTAACTCAGTATGTAACACAAGCTATCACAGGAACACAATTTTGATGCTACAAAAATCAAAACGCAGCACGAAATTCCCTCGTTCGCGTCTAAATCCAACGCGCCAGCTGACCATGGGTGGCCAATTAATGGCCAAACGACGAACCTGTACTAGCAACGCGTCCGAGCATAGCTCATTTCGTGAACTAGCATAGAATAAAATAATTATACTTGTGATTAACAGCAGCCTTTTGCCAGGTTGCAGCAGCGTCAGGAAAATCCGCCGGGCTCGCAATCACCGGAATATCCCGTGAGTGCTCGCTTTGTTTTTTTTGGCCGTCACGAGCCCAATTAACGAGCTCGTACGAGCAAACGCTTTGCTACGGATCACTCCGGAGCGATTCGGAGCTCTGGCGGATTTTCTGGTGATATTTCTTATATGACAGCATACATTATCAGCGTATTTCGGACAGCCTTTTGTAGTTTCATTTGTACGCGTTCTCGGCGCTTACGTGTGGCCTGCTATACAGTACCAGGTGCTTTGAGCTCCGGGTTTGTCTTTCGTGTCTGTAGGCCTTTCTGACCCAATCCGAGATGTTGTGCCGGATTCATGTTCCCTCCAACACAGCCAATATATCTAGCAAGGTCTGGGTACCAAAAGCTCTCTGTAGATGCATGACTCCGGTGCTGGAGTCCTGCCAGCCGAAAGCTGACGTCAGCGACTGCTGACGAATCATGACGCGTTCATCTTGACGGTCTTTTGCTAAGCAACACGACAACTCTTATCTCAGTAAAACTCGTCCTAGTTGGATGGAATCCTTGCTTTGAGACTAGAAGCTTAATTTATACTCATACACTTTTATAACCATCGGATGAGCACTTCGAGCGAGTTCATTTTTGCATCAGATCTATCACTGGTCAAGAAAGAGGAGAAATGGACACCTGCTCATCCCATTTGGGGCCTCTGTCTAGATGAGTATTTACACAAGTCCAGATCAAATCCAGAGACCCCAGAACCAACACAATATCAAATATCCGAGGCCCTCGATATGCTCAAAAACGGCTATCCAACCCACGCTACATTCGAACTTCTTCTCTTGCTTCCCAAACACCCAAAGCTAATGAGAGAGCTCAGGAGTAACGGATTGGTCCCTAGATGTGTAGAGCTTCTGCGAGACTATCGTCAATCCAATGCAGTACGCATCGCTTAATGCTTTGATTTACTTGGCGTGATACTTATTTCGCCCTTTAGACGTTTGATTACGCTTATGGACTCTTGTGTCTACGTGCTCTGACTCTAATACTGGAAGTTGGCGTGGTAGACTGTCTCAAGTTGCCTATTGCGAAGAGCTCGGAAAACGGGAACGATAACCATTGGCATTTGAGCAACTCGATTGGCCAAAGTCTCAGTCGCCTAGTTCTACGAAATCGCGATGATTGGTTTCTCGACAAGGAATACCTACAAGATCTTCACTGGTACATCGAGAAATTCGATAATCGTGATGATCTCACTTGCTTGTCGAGAGTCGGTGGATTGACTTGGCATGAGATCAGTTTCGCGTTTCATTCGGTGTATAAGAACACTGGCCCACTTCAACACGTCTTACGTTCGACAAATTTCCTGGGGCTTGGGACCCTTATTTTTCTATCCTGGCAGTATCTCATATATCAAGGCTTGTGAGTCAACCTGAAGCTATGAGGGTGGATTTTCTAATACCGTCATACACATTGTAGACCGTATTGGATGGATTTGCTCAGCCTGACGATTCGATATTGGCCGTACGCTCTACCCGGGGAGCAAGAGGTATTGAGATGCGTGATCCTGTGGTCACGCTTGGAAGCTATCCGTCTTGAAAAAACGCCAGAGTTTAATTCAACTGGTGCTCCTGATACGTTTGCTCTAGCTCAACGTTATATCGACATAATCCCACTATCCGATGGATTTCTTACCCTCAACGACGCCGCAAACATGGCTGAAATCTTCAGCGCTAGCGCAGTGTTGGGTTATGTACCAGGCTTGCATATCCCATTACTTCTTGCCTGTCATGATCGGTGTTGGGCTGAGCTCCGATCCCTGGATCTGAACGCGGAAGCCATAGAAGACATTGTTCGACTTTTCATAGCTGCCCTAAGGTAGGCAGATAAACTCATATTTTTCACATGAGTGCTGACGTGTGTTGACGTGACTATCTGACTTAGAGTTCCCATGCGTTTCCAGCCTTTGCGGCGGGTAGCAACCTCGGATCTCTTGTACCCACTCACTGTCCGTTTCGACTTCATATCGCTGATTGGGCGGATCATAATACTATGCCTCAAACCAACGACTATTCAATCTCCAGCTGTGTTGTTCCGGCCCGTGGATGAGTTTCTTGGTCACTTGATGACGACGGACTTGCGAGCTACTAGAACAGCCTTCGACATAAACTATCTAGACTGGCTCTACGTGTTTAACTGGCTCGACTCTAGCTGGCTTGCTTATGGTCATTTGGACGAGAGCCTTAATGATGCCGCAGTTGAATGTCACAACGCTTGGGTTGATATTGGAACCAAACTGGGATACGCCAGGAGAACCAGACAAACGATCTGTTCGTATTCTCGTTGCTATGGGGGCTGGGCTTGGATGTCCTGCTCTCGGTGCTTCATGGTATCCTACTGTAGCGAGAGGTGTCAGCTAAGGTATGCTCACTTACGCCGGACTCTTGTGGTTTCTGATTTGCTTTCACATTTCTTAGAAATTGGAGCACTGAATATCAACAGTCTCATCAGAAGGTCTGCCAAGGAGCGAACAAGCTTTGTTAATATCATCACATGTGCACCTAGCTTATAGGAGCTGGGGCCTTTATGTTTCTATTCAAATGCTTTTGCCCTCATGAAATATCTTAGGATTCATTTCAGCATGCAAAGGTCAAAATACAGCGTCATTCAACCTAAGTCGTCAGGTTATACAATTATACTGTGCATATATCACCATGCACCTTGCGTCAGCCAAAGGACGAAGCTAGCTCAACCGATCCAAACAGCCTGAGTAAAGGCCCGTCAGCATTTTCATCCGTCACAAGATGATACCCGCTTACTGGTCCTGGTTGAGAATATGTCTTCGGCTAAAATGAGGCAAATTAGAGGAGCAGATAGTGCATTAGCTATTGGAGACGTACAATTGGTTCTGCCGGGGAACCAGCGTGAGTACCCAATGCCCACTAAGCTTCATCGGGTCCACTCACCATAGATATTAACGAGTATGCCCGGCTCCTTTCCGGTATAGTAGCCTGGCAGCGCAACCAATGGTTTTGGGATACCCGATCCTCCGCCAACGATGTTAAGTTGCGCACAGGAGATGTAAAACTCGGCCTTTTGGTATTGTATAGCGAGCTGCGTATCTGGATCAGCAATTGTATGAAACCAGGCCATAATATAAGACGTACGTGAAGTGCAATGTGTTCAATACGGAGGAGGTACTCTCCTGACGGAACCGTGTTGGGAAGTTTGAAACTTAGATTAGTAAGGTCTATAAACGAAATAAGATTAATTCAGGGAGCGTTGGACGAATTCAACTTGCTGTCTGAAGGGAATATAATGGATTCACCCCCATTGGTTATGGGAGACAACTCGTATATCTTGAACCATACGTCACCCGAACCATCAAAATCCGCAGCAATAGTAGGGGCTTTGGCCAAATACACGTTTACGACACCGTGATGAAAGATCGCTTCGTCCAGCGCGAAGCCTACCTGGAGAGTCTTTCTATCAGCCAGGTCAAACTAGGCGACATACAAGAAACACTATACCGTCGATCCCGCTGATACAGTAGCCGTTTTGGTCAACCCAGATTGTCTGCCTCCAACATTGCATGTCAGGTTCGTAGATGCGACATTGGTCACCTACGCGGCATTAGTAGAAACAGGTAATGTCGAACTTTGAAACACACAGGGTTATTAAAATTTGTACTATTACGAACGTTGACGTAAGGACTGGTCGTGGTCCCGTTGACAATCAAGGATGTCCATCGGTCTATGAAGGTAGGGGTCATATGTTTCACGCAATGACATCAAATGAGAAGAAGCACTTACAATGCGCAAGGGCGGGCATTGTAAATATAAATACCATCGCCGAAATCATGAATATAGTGTGCATTGTTGGTACTCGTTCAGAGTGCGGGTATGCTCCATGGATCCCACATCTCGTTGCATTTAAGCTAAAGAGACTCACTCAAAATGTGAGTTACGATTAGAGAGAGTTTTTGGTGGAGAAACAGAGTACCCTGCTGCGGCGAACGCCAGAACCTCGCAATAGAGAGAACACCCGACCGTTGAAGGAACAAATAAAAAAAACCACTCGGCCGGCAACAGAGCATACGACCACGCATCGGGTGACTGTTGTAGGTCGACCAAAGAAGAAATCACCTCATTTTATCAATGGTATAATGCCCAAAGATGGAGTGATATCACCCTTCGCGAAGGAGCGGGGAAATAGAACACGATGGTCGTTGCGAGAATGAACGCTTCTACGCCACCACGTACCACATACTGCCTCGGTTGTTCCCAAAGTTACACCGAGAGCTTCGTGCCAGAATCGAAGAAGGACGGACTGATAGCGTGAGCTCATGAATGACCAGAGGGTAATTGGATGGCGTCAAGGATCCGAAGCCAGAGTCAATCTGCCGAATGACGTAGGAGGTCCGGCGAAGGTTCTTTTCACGCGAAGGGTGAGAGCATACTGCCGAGAATCTCACGCAAGCTAGCAAGGCCCATTTTTAATATCCGAAAAGCAGGTAGAGACGCAAAGTAGTAGTCGGTATTTGCTGAGCTGCTCAAGCACATTTTAAGGGTAATAAGACTCAATTTAATAATCGCCTGTGCTTCACGTATTAGCCTCATGTGAAAAGCGTACTGCAAAGTTGTTAGTAGATAAATTTTTGGAGAAAGTCGAAGCATGTAGAGCGATAGGTTGCCACAATCCATGCATACCTGCGAGAAATGGGGCTACAACACGAAGAGGTAACGCCGCCGAATTGATTATGATTATTTACTCTCAGAATGGCTAAATTAACCAGGAAAAACGGGATGGTATGGGCACTTACGAGGAAGACCTTGGAGTTTTATCAGCGATAGCAAATAGGGGCACTTACGGTAGGTCTGGTCTTTTCGAAACTGCGGCTGATTCTCCGATTTTTCATAGTAAAACTCTGATTTGTGAGCAAGTTGTGAGCGTTAATTATGAAATTGCATACGACAAAAGTCCATATATAACCAATACAACGTATACATCTTAAGGAATAGGCCACATTACCACACCTTACCGTGCAGACTGGTATCGACCGTCGTCCATACGGAACACATTATCAGCAGTGATACCATAGCCATTCTTAGTGGAGCAATAGAAATGAATCCTGTTGAGCTCTGCGCTGCTACCAGATGTGATTGGCTCTCCAGAACCTCCCTGGTTATACCACTCGCCATTGGCGTCTGTAGCATTGACAGCAAAGCGGCCTCTACATTCCGAGGCTAACGGCTCGGGGCCTTGCCATGTACTCTGCGAAGGGATGGAGCCTCCGGTCCAGAAATAGTTGTTCCATTGATCGCTCACGGGAGCGAAGAAGTTGAACGGGATGGAGGCGTTGGTGGCCATATATTCCTCAGCGATACATGGCTTGGCGGCGACAATGTATGGCGGAGCGCCCCCTGAGTTCTATCTCATTACACAGTCACTATCAGTTCGTATGACGTGCAGTAGAAATATTCTCACCGTCACTGCAAGACATTTATCAATGCTGGGGACATAGAACCTGCCATAAACGTAGTCTGCGGGTTTCGTCCACTGAGCATAGTTGGGTTCGCATAGCTAACAAGATCTGTAATTAGACTCGCACAATCATGCCATGGACTAAGCGCAGTTCACTTACTTGGAACTCTACGGAAATATTCCTGTGTGGATTGATACTATTCCTGTAATAGGCAACCTCCATTCGCTCATTGAAAGCGTAAGGCTTGTAACCAACGTCCTCTAAGTTCAAGATGATTATCAGTGGAGCCATTTTGCACTTGGACTAGCTTGGGCTTACTTCCGCTTTTATCGTAGAGCGAGCTGGTCACTAGAATACCCGATTCATATTTCTTGCACGTCGTGGCAGCCTGAACAGTGCCCGCGGCGAGCACTACTGCAGAAAAAAGTAAGATAGTCATGCTAGGAGATGAGGTCGTGAAAGGTAATGGTCGAGGCGAAACGGAACTAGATGCTTATATGCGCAGCCAAGATTCCATGCCGTAACCGACATTTCAACCTGCCAAGACCCGGCAGACCGATAGAAGTGCAGGTCCTGATCTTTCCCTGGCACTGGAGTCTCACGCTCCGTCTTTCTTTGCTCGAGTCCAGGCGTACCTTATATTGAGAATTTAAAAGCCTTACATATTATCCCAAGATTTAGCTATCACATACCTGGGAATACTGTTTTTGCCGAACAACCGGATTGAGCTTTTCAGTTTGGTTTTGTTACCTCAATGATATGGCATTTACCGGCATCCAACGCTCTCCGGCCAAGCCCAAATTATCCGCGGCAACATGTCAATGCCCGAGCTCGCCGATATGATGCAGTTTATAAGATTTGCGATCAGCTCGCTAGTTATTCTCCCTTCAAGTGGCTAATGCATGAGGGCGTGGATTCGAAAGGCCGCCGAGACTGCGCCATTATTTAGGCATGCAGTGAGTTAGAAGCACAAACGAATTTAGCTAGAGGCGTGGACAAAAAACTGAAGCAACATGCCCACGCCGAGGATGCCTGAGCGAGTGATCGGGTAGAGCGGTCATGTCATGGACATGAAACGAACGCACCTAGTTCAGCTATTGTTACGTCACCTTGCTTCTGCAAGGTCACTCCCCCCACCTGAATTGTGAGACGCTCAAACGTGCAGCACGTGATCATGGCGCTTACTCTACGAGGCTTTCTTCTTATTTTCTTGAGTCTCCTTGGATGGAGGGAGATCCCACAGCCTGAATGAGCTATGAAATGCGCTCCAAATAGCGTGTTACAGCTTTACGCTTGTTTGGAATCTGCTTGAGTTGTATAGTATGCCTTATTTAAAAATGCACTGTTCGGATTGGCGCATAGAAAGGGATTAACTAGTCTGAGCGTGATTGTTATTTCGTCAAAATGCATCTTCGACTTTTTTATTCTCAGTACGAGTCTAACTGGGTGATGAATTTATGCGCGCGGGCACCACAGAGGGCGCCGTGGGCGCCCTCTATGGTGCCCGCGCGTCAGGCCTTTTCTCACGAGGCGTTATCTCTTGCATTTTAAGAAAATTTGCACACCCTCTGAAATCAGACTTGTGCTATATTGAACGCCTTTGCTCAGAAGCAAGGTCAGGGGCCCAGAGCTGGGCCGCTTCAAGTA
>JAYRCO010000063.1:0-56844 GCA_037042815.1 Ceratobasidium papillatum
AGGAGCAGGAAATATCCGCTCGCCGTCTCGCGACCCCGAAAACGATATCCGTGAATTTAGTCGCGAGCGGGAAATCATCGAAAACCACCGCAAGGTTGAAGAAGGACAGATTGTGAGTACCTCTGCCAGGAAGTGTGATTCGATTTACTGAAACACTTTACAGCATTCGACTGGACGCGGTGGCTTCGGAAACATGGATCGCTCGCGATCGCGCTCCCGCGAGCCTAACAAGGTCGTTCATTCTTCTGGTCGCGGCGGATTTGGCAACATTGCGACTGGCGACGGCCGCGACCTGGGGGACCTGGAAGAAGAGGAGCGCGCACACCATGCCCATGTTCCAGAATTGTAAGTTCAGTTGCATGGAATGCGGCCATTGTTACTAATACCATGAACTCAGCCACTCATCTGGACGCGGTGGTGCTGGTAACGTTATTGCTGGAGGGCCGCCCAATGTTGAACCTGCCCACGCACCGTCTGTTGTTCCTGAGGCTCAGTGGCGTTCCTCAGGTCGCGGAGGAGCTGGAAACATGACGCCTGTACAGAACAATCTGGGTACGTTCATGACACAAATACCTTGAGGATAGTTATCTTACATATCCATATGGAATAGACCCAGCTGTTGCCGCTGAGGAAGGTCGTGGGCGAAAGCCTCACAACACCATTGGAGGTTTCATCGATAGGCTCACTTCTCGCAGCCGTGATCCTCAACACAACGACAAATAACTTGCCCCCGCGGCTCCGACTCTTGAATATTGAACGTAATGAAGAATCCCAACGTCTTGCTAGCTCCGTTTCACAAATGTCTTCTACTATTGGCTTGTTATGACTGCAGTAGTGGTGATATGTATGTTTCTCCTCTCCTGTACCCAAGATTTTAATATCACTACGAATTCTTAATTAATATGGTTGAACCCCAAGCATTCCTCATTGTCACTTTGCTCGCGAGTTTCTGAATCTGGCTCCCACAAAATGAGAGACTATCGTAATTGCTTAGTCAAAGACCCTGATTCACTGATTCAAGTGGCTAAAGGATCACCAGCACCCACGAAACTGATTTCGAATCCCTATTGAGAAGGAATACAAGTAAGCTGTATTTGTGATAACATCTAAATTCTAAAGAAGCAGCCGGAGCAACTAAATGTCATATGCGACGCTGCCCCAGCTAGAACCCGGGAACCTAAGGAGAAAAGACAGAATAGCACTGTAGATGGGCGATTGTACTACATAAGGCGGTGGTTATACAACCCAGATAGAATACTGATGGCTGGGCAGATGAGAGTATGTTTCTATCTAGTCAAATCACAGGTTAGAGACGAGTAAGGTGCCGAGCCCAGTCACGAGCCCTTCTGTAGTGGAAAGAGAATGACTGTAGAACACCGAGATATAGCCCACCGTACATCTATTCACATGTTTTTCGGATCCTACAGCCTGAATCGGCCAAGTTCTCAGGCATAGGTCGCTAAAAAATTCTCCCTACATCCGAACAAAGATCCGCATACAAAGTTTGGGCATTCATTTTCGCGATACCAGTCAGATACAGCACCTCAGAACTATATTTCACGTCAAAAACGGTGAATCTGAGCTACTGCGATACTTCTATGACCATATATACTATCCGACATGCTCCATTTAGCTGGTCGTCCGCGCTTTCACGGCAGCATTCCAGCTAGCTCATGACTCCGACGTGTCTCCAAACCATCAACGACAGTTACTTCGAGTACTGGGAAGTATCAATACCCGCTTATAGCATTACTTCCAATGTTCTGTTTCCATTTGGCCGGCCGTTTGGTGGGTATTTAAAGGACAGCCGTTAGGGCCTCCATACCTAACATCACACCTAACAATGAAGACTGGTTCCAGGCCAACTACTATTGTCTACACTACAGCTCTCCTTGGCGTACGTTTTGAGCATAAATAGCAGTGGTCTTCTAACACTTATAAACGCTTTCAGCTTGCTGTCACCCTATGCAAGGCTCAGCAGGCGCTGTATGCGCAGTGTGGCGGTAAGCTGCAAGAGATGTCGCTCCACCTTTTCTAACACTTGAATGATTCTGGTACAGGAATGGGCTGGACTGTAGGTTCTAAACCTATTATTATATCCTCCGGTTTTTGAGTTTGTTACAGGGAGGGACAACTTGTGTTTCAGGTTCCGTTTGTTTTAAGCAGAATGACTGTAGGTTTGGTGGCTACTTTCTTTTTTAGACATTTCCTTGATACCTGTTCCCTAGATTACTCGCAATGCGTGCCTGGATCCGCCACCCCTACCACGACCTCAGGCACTGCACAACCATCTGGTTCAGGCCCTACTCATGCCGTCGGAAAGACGCCTGCTTTGGGCTGGAACTCCTGGTAAGCTCGTCACACCCATGTCTCGGAGGGCTTGGCACTGATTGATATGTCGATTTGTCGGCCAATGTGTATTCAGGAACGCATATCGAGGGGACATCAACGATGCCAAAATCCGTGCTGCAGCCAACCAGTTCATCTCGCTCGGCCTAAAGGACGCGGGATATACGTATGTCAATATCGACGTGAGCTTATTGCGTTACCAAGTAGGCCAGAGGGCTGACTTCGCACTGCATGACTTAGGACTGCTGGTCTGATATTAATGGCCGAGATGCATCAACTAAGCGAATCAAGCCTGATGCGAACAGGTTCCCAAGTGGAATCAGTGGGGTAGCCAATTATGTTCATTCGCTGGGTCTCCTAGTCGGTATTTATAGGTGCGAGTACAAAGCTTTATGAGCTCTAGAAACTAACCTGTTGGGACATAGCGATGCTGGTGAAAAGACATGTGCTGGATATCCCGGATCGCTTGGGTACGAAACGATCGATGCACAGACTTGGGCCGAGTGGGGTGTGGACTGTGCGTTTGCCACCTTCGCCTTGTGGAACATATACTAACAACAACACAGATTTGAAATACGACAATTGCAACGTCCCAAGCAATTGGACTGATAACAATGTGAGTGTCATTACGTTTTCTATCAGAATAAACAGATTTTGACATGCACCACTGGTCAAAGAACGTACCTAGTGGTTACGATTGTAAGCATCAACTCGTCAGTGCGCCTAGTACTGGTCAACGACTAATATCTTATTTGTAGGGTACAACTCGAACTCGGCGCTTCGCTACAGACGTATGACGTGAGTATATGCATATATTTTATAACCCAAATACTAATTTAGCTTCGCATAGAACCGCGTTGAACTCAGTAGCCCGCCCCATTCAATATGATATCTGCATATGGGGTAGGTGGCAAATGGATCTAGTTTGCCTGTCGCTTATTGAATATAACTTGGCAAGGCAATGCAAACGTCTGGACGTGGGGTGCAAGAGTAGGTCACTCCTGGCGCATGTCTGGTGACTCAAGCGCAACTTGGAGCTACATTACATCCATCATCACAAAGAATGTACAGCATTTGGACACTATCGGTGAGTGCACTAGAAGCAGTGTTCTTAATTGGAGCTAACACTTTGTGTAGGATTCTGGGCACACAGTAAGAATCAAGATAGACGTATCCGAGAGCTCTACTGAATCATCCCGTCTACTAGATGATATGGACATGATGGAGATTGGAAACGGCGCTCTCACAGTCAAGTACGTTTGATTTTTACCGCGATTGGTTTTGTCTAAAACTTCAACTTCAACTTCTATAGTGAGCAGCGTACTCACTTTGCGATGTGGGCGGCGTTGAAAAGCCCCATTTTGTTAGGCACAGACGTAAGCTTTGGTCTCTGCCTTCTCACTAGCACCATTAACGCTCCGGTAACAAAATTACAGCTTTCCAAGCTGACTACCGCGCAGCTTGCGATCATCAAAAACGCCGAGTTGCTTGCATTCTCCCAGGACACTACCGTTGGGGCTCCCGCAAAGCCTTACAAGACTGGAACGACGCCGCCTGAGTTCTACTCGGGGAAGTCGTCGAAGGGCACACACGTTTTTGTCATGAATACTGGGTCAGCTTCGGCAACCAAGTCAGTTACATTTTCAGAGGCAAGTATTTTTTTACTCCTAAAATTGAGAGCAGGTGCCTTACTTACGAATGTTCTTTAGGTCACCGGGCTGACATGTACAAGCTGTAAAGTGCACGATATGTGGACCGGCAAAGGTAAGTGTGGTTTTTTCCCTTACCAGCGCAGTTAATCAATACCATCACAGACATCGGCACATTTACCGGAAGCTACTCGTTGACACTAGCCGCTCATGATACTGCCGCACTTCTTTTGACATAGTCTTTTGAGGGCCATACGTATTAGCCAGTGGTGTACTGGTATAGCCATGGTACAACTTTGCATTGTTCAGTTGGTGTTTTATAAGACTCGTAAAATGTCTGAAATTGAGAATTTTGAAGATTGTGCATCCCACATTTAGCCCGCTAAGGTCGAGGGTGAAAGCCTCACAATACTATCAAGGGTTTCATCAATAGGCTTGCTTCTCGCAGCCGTGATCCTCAATATAACGACAAATAACTTGCGCCGGCTCTGGCTCCTAAATATTGAACGTAAAGCTCAAAAGTATTGCTGGCTCTGTTTTACGAATATATTCTGCTGTTGGGTTATTATGGATGACTGCGAGAGTGGCAGTATATATGCTTCACTTATCCTGTCCCAAAGCTGTAAGTTTGTGACGAAGTCTCAATCAATACTTTTGGGTACCAAGCATGCCGGTCAGACGTAACAACCGGAAAGTCTAGCCTCCCTTCACCGGCGGCGGCTCCGACTTGCTGCGACTTGCTGTGACACCCCCATGATCATACATACCCCCGACATGCTCCCATTTAGCTCGCCTACCTTTTCACGGTAGCATTCCGGCTAGTTGATGGCTCCGACGTTTCTCCAAATCATTAACGATCGTTATTTCGAGTACTACCAAAGTACCAACATCCGCTTATAGCATTAATCCCAGGCTTCCTTCTCCCTTTCGTCCGCAGTTCGGAAGATATTTAAAGTACAGCCGTTGAGGTCCTCGCATCGAATCTTAAACCTCTCAGCAATGAAGGCTAACTGTGGGACCGTCACTATTGTTTATGCAGCAGCTCTCCTTGGTGTACGTTTTGGCCGTATTTGATTATACTTTCGCGACGCTCATAATAAACATTTTTAGCTCGTCGCTGAATTATGCAATGCTCAGCAACCGCTATATGCGCAATGTGGCGGTAAGTTGAGACAAATATAGCTCCCCTTTTTCTGAAATTTAAATGCTTTTTACCAAAGGAACTGGCTGGACCGTAAGCTCTAAATCTATCGGTATAGGCCTTAATTTATGAACCCGTTGCAGGGAGGGACAACTTGCGTTTCAGGCTCAGTTTGTACCAAGCAGAATGACTGTGAGCTTAATCGCTGCCTTCATTTGTACCCTACCTGGCCTAACATCTGTACCCTAGATTACTCACAATGCCTCCCTGGATCCGCCGCCTCGACAACTACAACTAGCAAAGCATCGTCCACGACGTCGACGTCGAGCACTTCCACTACTAGTAAGCCAGTCACAACTTCTACCACCACTACCAAGTCTGCTTCCAGCAGTACGTCAACTTCAAGCGCTGCACAACCATCTGGTTCCGGCCCTAGCCACCTGGTCGGAAAGACGCCTGCCTTGGGATGGAATTCCTGGTAAGCTCGGCATACCTATATGTCCAACAGGACTTGGCGCTGACTGGTATCTCTATTCGTCGGCCGATGTGTATCCAGGAACGCATATCAGGGCAACATTAACGATGCCAAGATCCGTGCTGCGGCCGACCAACTCGTTTCGCTCGGCCTAAAGGATGCGGGATACACATACGTCAATATCGATGTGAGTGAGAGGTGTTACTACGTGACCAGACGGGGCAGGGGGTTGATTTCGCACCGCATGACCTAGGACTGCTGGTCTGATATTAGTGGCCGAGATACGTCGACAAATCGGATCAAGCCTGACGCGAACAAGTTCCCGAGTGGGATCAAGGGAGTAGCCGACTATGTTCACTCGCTGGGTCTTCTTGTCGGCGTTTATAGGTACGAAAATACGGATATATGCGCTTTATAGGCTTACCTGTTTGGGTGCAGCGATGCTGGTGAAAAGACTTGTGCTGGATATCCTGGGTCACTTGGGTACGAGACAATCGATGCACAGGCTTGGGCCGAGTGGGGAGTGGACTGTGTGTTGTAGTCCTCACCTCCTTGCGATACAGCCATTAACAGTAATAACCTAGATCTAAAATACGACAATTGCAACGTTCCTAGCAACTGGACCGATAGTTATGTGAGTGTCAACACATTTTCTCTTGGAGGAAATTAATTATCCCATGTGTCGCTGGTAACAGAACATACCCAGTGACTACGACTGTAAGCATTAGATCGCCAACGCACATCACACCTACCAACGACTCGTCTTGTCTACAGGGTATAACTCGAACTCAGCGCTTCGCTACAGGCGCATGACGTGCGTATATGCGTGCGTTTTATAACCAAGACACCAATTTAGCCCTATGTAGAACCGCGCTAAATTCAGTGGCTTCCATCCGGCCTATCCAATATGGAATATGTAACTGGGGTATGTGTCACACGAGTCCAGTCTGCGGGTAGTTCATTGAAGATGATTTTTCAAGGCAATGCAAACGTCTGGACGTGGGGTGCAAGAGCTGGTCACTCCTGGCGCATGTCCGGTGACTCGAGCGCATCTTGGAGCTACATTACAACTATCATTACACAGAATGTACAATATTTGACCTATGTCGGTGAGTATACACTAGCAAATTCTCAAGCAAAGCTAATACTTTGGGTAGATTTTTGGGCACATAGTAAGAACCAATATAGACTTTCTCCGGAGCTCTACTGAATTACCCACGTCTATCAGATGATATGGACATGATGGAGATTGGAAACGGCGCTCTAACACTTAAGTACGCTTGATTTGCGTCACCATTCCATCTGGAAGTTTAACCTCAACTCCTACAGCGAGCAGCGTACCCACTTTGCAATGTGGGCGGCGCTGAAGAGCCCCATCTTGCTAGGCACGGACGTAAGTTTAAGCCAATTTTTACCTATCTGCACTATTAAAACTATTGAACAAAATCCCAGCTTTCCAAGCTAAATGCTACGCAACTTGCAATCATTAAAAACACCGAGCTGCTTGCGTTCTCTCAGGATACTACCATTGGAGCTCCCGCGAAGCCTTACAAGACTGGAACGACAAGCCCGCCTGAGTTTTATGCAGGGAAGTCGTCCAAAGGCACGCACGTTTTTGTCATGAATACTGGGTCGGCTTCGGCAGCCAAGACAGTCACATTCTCCGAGGTAAGTATTTCCTGCCTTTAGACTGGACAGCAGGTGTTTTACTACTGTTCTCTTTAGGTCACTAACCTGACATGCACGAGTTGTAAAGTGCACGATATGTGGACTGGCAAAGGTTAGTGTGCAGCGTAATGTCTTCATTACCGCTGAAGGTTAACCAATGTCATCGCAGACATCGGCACATTTACCGGAAGCTACTCGTTTACGCTAGATGTCCATGATACTGCTGCACTACTGTTGACATAATGTTTTAGTCCAAGATTCTTCAACTCTGTCATAGTACAGTGATGAGTACTGTATGTGTTCAGGAATAACCAATGGCCTGTTGGCATAGCTGTAATAAAGATTTACTTTGATCAATCGATGTCTTGTAAGGCTTTAAGGGTGATACACCTAGGTCCTGTATATAAACCAAAAGGTCTAACCGGCCTTTGAGCTGAAGCGTAGCCACTCAGTGCCATCAGCTCTCGATTGAAAGGGAGAGTCTTGCTGAAGTGTACCTCTCGCTTAAGTTTATTTCACCTTCTGGCAAATTTCGGAGCGTTCGCTGCAGTTATACGCTCACAATAGACAGCCGCGACAATAACACTTTTACTTACTTGAAATGGCTGATGCCAAGTAATTCTTAGCTCCAGTGGATGCCATACTGTGTACATATAATGTATGTGTGGCACACACAATCCAGTCTTTTTGTATTGAAATGTAAATGTTACAAGGGGGGTGGAGATTTGGGCGGCCAAGCTCCAATATAGAATCTTAGAGGAAAACTTAAAAACGGAATCAACTACAGCTACACACAGCTCGAATAGCACCTCAAAAGCAAAAATACCCTAGGTCGCCTTCTCAACCTTCTCGTTGGGCTGACTATGACCGACACCATTCTCGGGAATGTATGGTGCCCGGGCCTCATCCCTCGCCGAGTGGTCAGGAACACCATGCCTGTCACCAGCAGCAACGTTGTGTCCATTTCGCTGATACAACTCGCCGGCTTTGCTATTCGCAGCCGGAGGAGTCCACGAATCGAAATCTCGTCGGACCTCGACGAAGTCTTGAGCAAACTCGCCAATCTGGTCGTCGTCCATGCCCAGTACCTCGCCTTGCTCGCTTGCGCGTAGACCGAGGCCTGGACATACGTCGACAAGCTTCGCGAGGATCGCAGTCATGACAAATACGTAGGCGCAGGTTGCGCAGACATAGGCGAACTGGATGTAGAGCTGCTTGTAATTGTGACGAATCCAACCACCTAGACCAGAACTATGAGTGCACGCATGCCGGAGTATGCTTCTTAGACTTACCGGGAACTTCGGTATTTACGCCGTCAAGAGCAATGATCACACCATCAGCAAATATTCCGTTGGCGAGGAGTCCTAGGATTCCACCGACAGCGTGCTCAGCGAACAGATCCAGTGCATCGTCGATTCCAACCAAATACTTGACTAGAATCACACCAGTAAGAACACCGAGAACCGATTTTGACAGGAAAAGACTCACTCTTAGTAGCATAATTACACACTGCGCCAGTGACGACACCCAGAATGACGCTTGCCCAAGGGGGAATATATCCAGAGGCGGGGGTGGCGGCAACGAGGCCGGCAATAGTACCGGAGCAGAAACCAACCATTGTATACTTGCGCTCCAGACGGAAATCAAGCAAGCACCAAGTCACGCCAGCCTATGAGCATAGCAAAATCTGTGTCAGCGTCTGCAGGTCACTAAACAAACGGAGGGGTACGAACAAATGCGGCAGTGATATTTGAGTTCCATGCAGCCATCACCGCACGGAGGTTTGCGCCGAACGCGGAGCCAGCGTTGAATCCGAGCCATCCAAACCAAAGCATAAAGGTACCCAAAACGACAAGAGATACGTTATGGGGCCGGAAGTTAAGTAGCTGAGGTTGGCTACGGCGTCCAAGAACCCAGGAGAAGGCCAGACCGCCAACACCAGAGCCGATTTCGACAGGGCCTCCGCCTAAAGGATGGTGCGTGAGATTTTGCATTAATGACTTGAATGAACAACTAACCAGCATAGTCCAGAACACCCCATTTGAAACCCCAGCCATTTACGTTCCATGCCCAGCATGCAACCGGGCAATAAACTAAAGTCGCCCAGAGGAACGCGAATACCATGGCTGGCATCACCCTGCCACGTTCTGCCACCTAAATATCACAATGAGACATTGCAAATGTCAAGAATTATGCATACTCACTCCTCCCATCAAGATAGCTACAGTAACGCAGCAGAATTCCAGCTGGTAGAATGAATAGAGTAGGTCCGGGATTAAAGGAGAACCAGGAGAGGGGTCGGCTAGGACATGTTGTAGACCAAAGTGATGCAAATTACCTACGCGACGAATCAGTGATGCGATCTAGAAAGGCATGATGCAGAACTCACCGATAAATCCGTTGGTTGCTGTTGAGGAGAAGGCCAAAGAATATCCCCAGAAATACCATTGGAAGATGACTACCGCGTTTGAGAAGACGCAAACCCAGAGCAGCGCCAGCGCATTCTTGCGACGTGACAGACCTTTAATAAACAAATTTTAAAACGATCCGATCACTCAGATAAACAGGAGCTTACCAGAGTACAAGAAGCCGAGACCAGGGACCATGAACAACACCAAGGCACCACATATGATGATGAAAGCTATGTCGCCACGGTCAAATGCGGATCTAAGGTTGACTTCATGTCAGATTCTTGGGTTTGCGATAGCAACTGTGAGCTAAGACTTACTGGTCGGTTTGCCCTGCAAATGCAAAGGCCTATGATTAGCACACGACCAAAGAGAGCAAACAGGTGCGAGAGATAAGAGACTCGCGCAAGATAGGCGACACGCCTCGCGTGCTATCAGGTACAATCGACGAGCGACCTCGGTCGCTATCTACTGAACCCCGCACGCTTCTTCAACAAGGATGAGAGCTGGGTACTTACGAGCTTGGAGGGACCGGTTCAAGGTCTCCATAATGCCAACCAGTTGAATGGGGGTATTGTGGTACCAGAGCAGACCTAGAGACGAAGCTATATAGAACGCAGTCTTGTGGGTGAAACTCTAGAACCCGAAGACGTGGTGACGTCGGTTTTTTGCGGGCGATACCAAGCCGACGCTTATCTCTGCCCCGGATTGGCTCGAATTCAACTTCGAAGGTGACGCTGTCACTCCAATATAACTGCTTTCGGGTGCGAGATAAGCCCTAAGAAGATGTCATAGGTGGCGTAATTGCATAGTATCTCAGCAGCAATTAGCCTTTTAACGACAGTCAAAAATTGGGCCATAAATCGTGTATTTTATCAGTGTGATGGGTCAATTCCAAATTCAGTTTCCCGAGCTTAGCCGAGCTCCAGGTCTCGGGTCCAAAACCCGAGCGCCTATTTTTACAGGCGCTTACAAGATAACAGTTGCCAAGCCCGAACATCTCAATGTTCGGTGGCTGTTTTTGGCAGCAAAGACAGTGGGATGAGTGATTGTGTATGCCTATTCGTACTAGGATAGTTTCGAAGATAAATTTTAAATCAGTGTGTTTACTCCTCTGAATTACTCGCGGTTAGACTACAGTAATACAGTATAATCGAGATGAAGATTAACACATGTCTCCTATGGGGCTCGGTGACAGGGAAGCAGGCTCCGGATCATACGTCGTATTACGATGTCCTGGGCAGGCACGAGCAGCACGACCACAGCCACACACTAGCCACACTCGTCCATAGAGCAACTCATCCTGAAACGTAGCGACTCAATCACAGGCCAAGGCGAGTAGGTGGCTACAAGCTAACAAACGTAGCCACGAGTCCATCAAATGCTAACACATGCTCACTTGAATTATAACATCATATGCCGAAGTATTGTAACCAAGATCTTACTGACCTTACCGCCTGGATAATCCGGGTCAAATTCAGATGGTGCGATGTCGAACGAGTGTGCCCGAACGGAATAAGGACACTATGTAGCACGACGTATCGCGGGCCAACGAACTTATGATGCATATGTTACCAAGTACGGACAAGAGCTAATGTTGTACAAGCAAGCGAGTCATTATTTATAATAGGCAAAACTCTGTGATAGTTATCCAGTCCTGATGGGGAATACATCCTGAAAAGCGTTAGTAGAACACGTATAGTCCTTACTGCAGAAATTTGGCGCTCCATATCCATGCTCTTACACTGAGAAAACCAACCCTTGAACAAACTCTTAGCGATGATGCGATGAAGCGGTCGACCACCAAAGATTCGCTTCTATTGATCCTGAGCGAAACGAAAGATAAGAAATACAACAAGCATTTGACGTATAGGATCTCGAATAGACTTGTCTCAAGGCGCTTCTGGGATCAATACGGCGATTAGAGGGCTGCAAGTCGAATAGTCGGGTAGTGTTTATGGGTATTTACACTCGCTTGATTGATGACGCAAAGTCATTAGCGCATATAACTTGCTTATCTCCGGTAGACCGTTTCAGAAATAAGCTACATCATAGTAGGCTCTATCAGAATTGTTCTCTCTTTAGAAGAACATCGATTTAAGCGTTGGCGCCTCAGATCAGGAAAGGAAGCACGCAGGAACTCAGCAACGAGCAAAATCTTGGAGGCTGTTAGATTTACATGCGTTATACACGTACTGCATACCAGTTCCAATATCAATCTTGACACTAATTTCTAGACAAACAACATTGCGTCTGAAAATTGGCACCGTTGAACTCATTGCGGCAACGACGCGCCACTCCATCTCACTTCCCGTACTATCGAAGCTCTAGATTTATTCAAATATCACTCCGTATAAACGCTTTTGTGAACGAGTTTGTATGCAACATTTCATACAACATTGGAGGAAGCTTACTCAAGTTCGCACGCTCAGAAGTTATTGTGCCGATCTATCTCCGATGTCCACATAAACTCCCAGTTTGGAGCGATACATTTCCCGTAACATTCCCTAAGCATAGCTGTAGAATTTCATCGGATGTATCGGTCCACGAAGGTGAAAGGATGGGAACTTCAGCCTCAGATGATCAAGGCAAGGCAGATCACCATACCTTGCTAGATCATCATCAAAGGATCGGGTAGGATACCCGGTGTCGATCTCTCAAAACAAAGCACAACTACAGCGGATGGAGCAAAAACATGCAAGCTCACGTCTGCTCGTTCACCGATATGGAAATGATAGGCGTTTGGTACACGGGTTGTTCCGGACAAACCTCGACATAATACAACACACACAATGAAGTGGAGATAGCCACTTCAAACGTGGCGCCGCGATAGCTCGCTAATCCCCACATCTCCAGACTCTCAAGCGGGCCTCCAGCAACGAACGAATCGATATCTCTCAGATTTTATTGTGCCCAGCGGGATTGATCGGCCATCGATCCATGCGCCACCGGTCCCGTTTGATCAGGGGTGACCCCTTGCTCCATGTCGGAATAAATGTCATCCAGAAATTTGGCGCATCGATGGGCCGGCTCATTATGTTGCATAGCCAATAACCGGGGGTGTCGGGATTGAGCTGGGTTCCGTGAGTATTCCGTACATTGCAAGCCCATGCGACGATGATTCGATGGGCGCACGGATCGTACGTTGTGCGGGGATCGGGCTACCTCCTTCGTTGAGGAATTGGCGGAATTGGACGCAGCACGTAGAAATTTCCTCATCCAAATACGTCCCGCCGATTCAATTGCTGGTTGAATGAGTAACTCTGACATCAAGCCTTCTTCACGGGCCGTGTAGCCGAGGGTGACTTGACTTTCCAGACAACACGTTCAACATCCACACACGTGTAATATACGAGTTGATTATTTATTATAACCACGGCATGCTATAACAATAGTTGTTTTACATCCCGATTGACGCATCGTGTCTGGCATCGCACAGTAGCAAAGAAGAAAAGAAAACCGTGCAGATACTGAGTGGTTATGGTACAGTGCGTGAAGAGGATGCCCAAATCGAGAGGAAAGAAGGATGCCTGGAGAGAAATAAGAAGCTTATAGTTAGGAATACCCTGAATATGCCAGCCAGAATCAAAAGAAACCCCGCATCCCTTCCACAAGTCAAATCGTACCTCGAGAATAAAGAAACCCCGGAATGAGACGAAAAAAAATTGATCACCATTCGGTGTTATTTTCAACCCAATCAATGCACCCTTCGCGTGCGACCTTGGTCCACCGCCGTTTCTCTCTTTGTTCTATCAGGGCAGCATGGCGCTCAAGCATGCCTTGTCTGCGGCTCTCGCGCTGCTCTTCCCTGCGAGCGCGTTCATCCTCAGGGGTGTAGCCATAGTCGCCGATAGACATCCTGCCAGTCCCGACAATAAGCTCTGAGAGGCTTAAACTGCCGCTCATAGGTGGCTCGCTCCAACGAGAGCTGATTGATGATGCCGGCGAGGGCGGACGATCAAAGTAGGAATAAGGGTTGGGTAGTGACGGAGCACGGAAGGAAGGGGATGAAGGTACGCGCCGGTGCGCAGAGGAGTAATATACACCCGGGTTGTCGGAGTTTGACGACTGGCCATGAGAATAAGCTCGTGGCCGAATGTGTGCGACAGAACTCGAGGGGGCGGCGGGTGGATGGGACTCGTATGCATTGGTCGTGACCATCGCGGGTGTGGCGACCGCGGCAAGATCAGACGACGACTTGTTAGAGCTGGGACTAGAGCCTGAGTAGCTAGCTTCGGGAATTGTATCCGTGTTACGGTGGACCCATTCATCGTGTCCGCGCGGTTCGGGTGCGAAGAAGTTGACCGAAGCGTGCTGGAATGCTTGCGAAGGAGTCAGAGTGGCGCGTCGGCGAGCACTCGAGGGCGAGGCAGACATGCCGGCAAACTGAGTGGTGAACGAGTAGCTTGGAAAAGGAGACAGTTTAAGTGCGCGTTTGTTTATCTTGGACAATGACAAAGTTGCCGCCTCAGAAGACTTGATCAACTCTCGTTGCTCAACTGGGTCGTTTAAGGTTGGATTCGTGGAGACAAGATCACCCATTGGACGTTGAAACTAGAGGGAGGATTTATAGCTAAATGAGCGCTGCAATGAACGCAAAGTAGACTTACTCAGGACGCCAGGGCTGGATATTCCGCAGAGGTATATAGGGAGTCAACAGGCTGGAACACTGTTAGCGAACAACTGCGTTGACAGCTGAACTCCTGTCGTTGTCGTCCTTGAGAAACACCAGGCCGCGCTGTTTGCCCTGACTAACTAGGGAAGCAACCTGGGTGCGGCCGGGGGATCGAGAAATCCCTAAAGTCATCGTTGATCGTAAAGTCCATGGATCGAGACTAATTTGGCAAATTGCTCGGATCACGTGCAACATCACGTGCCAGCTAGCGCTTCTTCTCCTTCTACACATCACCACCCCCTGCAAAGACACGTTCTTTGGCTGTAGCTGAGTATGGCGCTCAGTTCGATTCAGGAAAATGCATCCCGACTGGGGATGCGTCTTCAAGAAACATTGTCTGAGCATACTAGAGATCTCGCGCTTGTTGGTCGATCTGCAAATGCTGCGTACTTTGACTCGGCTGAAGACAAGATTAAACAAATATCTGCTCAGCTCGCGTCGAACAGTGATCGGGACAAGCTAGATGCTATGAAGAGGCTCATTGCTGTAAGTCCAACCTGACCAAACATCACGACAACACAACCGAACACCTGCAGCTCGTCTCCAAAGGTCGTAATGTGTCCGAATTCTTTGCCCAAGTCGTCCTCAATGTCGTATCTCCCAATCTTGAGATCCGTAAATTGGTCTACATCTATCTCATCCGCCACGCCGCGTCTGAACCAGACCTCACTCTGCTTTCCATCAACACGTTTCAAAAGGACCTGGCAGACCCTAACCCGCTCATTCGTGCCATGGCTTTGCGTGTGCTCAGTGCAATCGGCGTTCCTATGACCGGCAATGTTGTTGCAATGGGGATCAAAAAGTGTGCAGCGGATCCTAGTCCGTATGTCCGCAAGGCTGCCGCGTTGGCGATACCTAAATGCTATGCGTATGTCTCCGTCCACTTCGGATTATTTGTGGGAACTTACCTGAATCGTAGCCTAGACTCATCGCACCATGCATCACTCCTTTCGACACTCAATCTGTTGCTGAAGAACCATTCCCCGCTTTCGGTTGGCGCGGTTGCTCGGGCATTCACTCTGTTATGTCCACACAGGCTCGATCTCTTGCATCCACACTATCGAAGGTTGTGCAAGGTGTTAGTGGACGCAGACGAATGGGGTCAGGTTGAACTTCTGGATCTCTTGAGCAGGTATGCGAGGGGCATGCTCAGCAAACCGGTAGAAGGTCTAAAGGAACTGGCAGAACCCGAGAAAGTAAGTAATGGAAGTGTTGCAACAGTACTTGTGTATTCATCTTTCCACCTAGCCCAAGGAAAACGTTGAAAAGTTCTTGAATTCTGAAACTACTCCGTTTGAAGCAATTGACCCCGACCTACTCCTTCTTCTGAAATGCGCTCACAATCTCCTATACTCGCGCAACCCCGCAGTAAGCGACCGCTTCTCCTCCTCCTCATACAGAATCTCAGTCCTCCTATAAGGTCGTCCTAAGCGTCGCCCGTGCATATTGGTACCTTGCCCCTCAATCCTACCGGCCAAAGATAATTCAGCCACTCCTTCGCATCCTACATGTCTCGCCCGAAATCGAACGAGTAACCGTTGAAAACCTCGGGATCATTGCACAAGAGCAGCCAGTACGTTTTCCCGAAACTCAGGTCTCAACCTTAAATACTAACCCCGGACAAGTCCCTGCTCAAATCCCACATCACTCGATTCTTCGTTCGTGCATCCGACACGCCCGCGACCAAGGTCGCCAAACTCCGGATTTTGCTCGCGCTCGTCGACCCTACAAATGTCGGAGTCGTCCTAGCCGAATGCAAGGTGTGTGTGTCATTTATCGTGGGAATGTGGCTCTGCCAATCGAGGTGGAGGTGGAGTGGGAGTAATCTGGGTGGAGCAAATGATTGGGATTGAATCGACTGGGCTGATGATCTATGTTTGATTGATATGGTAGGATTATGTGTATGACGACGACGAACGGTTCGGGCGGGCTGCAGCTGACGCGATCGGACGATGTGCACGTCTCGTACCAGAGGCGAGCGGGCAGTGTGTGGCCGCTCTGTTGGGTCTCTCGGATTCAGGAGACGGTAAATATATTCCTTTCTTCATGGTTCACCCCAAGCTAAAATCGGTGAACAGATGCAGCAACAACAGCCTCAATTCTCGCTCTCCGTACGATCCTCCAGTTCCAGCAAGCAAGCACGATTGCGGACGTCGTACGCTCTCTCGCGAGCCGGATCGAAGAAATTAAACATCCAGAGGCGCGTGCATGCGTCATATGGCTTGTTGGACAGTATGCGCTCGATACCGGTGACTCTGGAAGGAGTAGAAGCGCGTTTGCAATCGAGGGTGTGACAGAGTGGGCCCCGGATGTACTGAGGATTATGGCGAAGCGGTTCCAGTCAGAGGTGAGCATCACTTGTTGTTTTGTATGCACATACTAAGCATCTATTGCAGACCGAAATACCAAAACTAGCAACATTGAACCTAGCCGCAAAGCTCCTTACCCTCAGTCCACAAGCACAGGTTATTCAAAAGCTCACATCCTACATCCTTTTTCTCGCACGGTGGGACGCTAGTTACGACGTACGTGACCGAGGGAGGTGGCTAGGAGGTCTTGTTAGAGGCTTCCTGAAAGCTGAGGAAAAGGAGAAAGGAGAGGATGGTGAGAGTGGGGGAGATAATGAAGAAGATGGAGAGGCGGGTGTCGTTTTGCGACCTGAACAAGTAAGAGTCGTCTTGTTTGAGGGCAAGACTGGGCTAGTGGATCTTCCGCTCTGGAAAGAGAACGGTACGTTTTGGGTTCTTATCGCTGTACAAAAACTAACAAAAATTTGAGTAGATGAGCTGAGAGTGCTGGGTTCCATCGGTCTCATCACGGGTGTCCGAGACTTCAGTGGAGTAGGCGCTGGTCGACCGTTGCCGGATTGGTGCGAAGAGCCAACAGACGGAGAGCTACGAGAGACAGAGGTACGCCCGCTGGTCCATCTGCGCTTCCACACATACTTGACCTATGATTAGGACGACTTGAAGCCGGCTGCGCCCCCAGCACCGACGTTCCTATCGTCTCAAAACATTGGGAGTCATGGAAGCACGCCCAAGTCTGGAGCACGCACTCCTGTGGTGCTTACACCTAGTGGCGCAGCTGGCCCGAGTGCTACGAGGGGACTTCGTGTGCAGGATTTAGACTCCTTTTATTCAGGTGCGGATGCTGAAGAAGAAAGCGAAGAGGAAAGTGAGGAGGAGAGTGAAGAGGAGGACGAGGACGAAGAAGAGGAAGGGAGCGAGGAAGAAGAGGAAGAGGACGATGAGGACGACGAAGAGGAGGAGGAAGTGCACGAGAAAGAAAAAGGTGCAGATGAGGGAGGAAAATACGAGGCACGCGAAGAGAGCGATGATGGCTTACCACCAAGGATGAAAGCACCTGTGCATGCATCACTTTCTCCGTCGACAACGCCTGCTCCCACTGACGGGGATGCGGTGTGGGGGGCACCTAATTAATACACTTAGATCCAATCTCATACCACAATACGAGTAACTGAAACCTAACAACTAGTACATTGACTAGATAAGTTAATCCGAAATATCGATAACCTCCTCAATCTTGGCACGCTTCGATGGCCCAGGCTTAGACTTGGGCTTGGGCTTAATCTTTGTCTGGATTTCCTCATCCGAATCCAGCACTACCTCATCCCCGTCCGACATCAACGCTCGCTGCTCGGCCTGTTCCAGTTCTTGCAAGAAAGCATCGTCAATGTCAAATGTTTCGTCGCCGATGCCGTCTCCAATGGAATACGAATCCTCAAAATCTACATCTAGATCCTCTGGGTCAAGATCTACAACAGGTGCTTTGCCCTTGTTGATCAGAGCTTGTGGTCGGTTATGTGCAGGGGGGTTTTCTGGACGTTGGATCGCGATACCAGCTGCAGCGACGGCCACAACGGGACGGGGAGCTGGCTGAGCGGCGGGGACATTCGGGCGATTGATAGGCTCTTGTTGTGGCCTCGGGTTGGCAGCTTGTTGCTCATTTGGATCCTCTTCCGGAAGTCTGCACCCAAGACAAAAGAGACATCATCAGCATCCGTTCCTGGAATTAAGCATTGAGATATCAAGTGGGGTGAGAGTGCATCTAGATGACACATGGGGAGTTAGACGTCAGAGGCTAGGCCCTCCAAAGCAAAGTAAGGACAGCCATGACGGAAAGTGAGATGAGGTGGGTGCACGAATAAGCAAGAAGAAGGAATGTGAATGACCTCATGCGAAGACGCAATCCTCTAATAAAGTCCCTGTCTTGATTTTGCTCAAGCTCTTCCGTCTGATAGCCTTTAATTTGAATACCTGCGGGCTATCATACGAACAACCGAGACGAGAGCGGGTTCAGTTGATGTTTCAGACGCTAGGCAATCAAATTGTGTGATGGCTGATTGGCAAACTGACCTCTAAAAAAACAATCCCACGACGCACATTGACGTCTTTGAGATATATCTTTTGATGCGCAGATCAACGCGCAGCCTGGATAAACGTTCGGCTGATGCAATACTCACCTTGATCCCCAAAGGCGTCACACCCAGCTCCAACTCGGGTATACGACGATACTCGATTGCACGCATAGTCTTGTGACCATCACTAAGCTCCATTCTAAGCATGCCTCTAGGATATTTCGGAATCGAATAATCCTCGCCATCATCCAAGTCACCAGCAAGCCCAGCCAGATCTTCTTTATCCAATCTCGCCTGGCGCACGTTCTTTAAAGAAAACGCGCTGTTCCCAATTTCAGTCATCGCCACTATCTCACAGAGCGTATTCTTAATTCGTATATTGTGCGAATCAGGAGCAGGAAGTCCAGTGTTTGGTAGCACAGAGTCTGTGAGGCTGCTTTGAAGAAACTGTTCGTCGACATGAGATTTAAGAGTTTCAAAGTCATTAGGATTGGTGGCCAAGTCGGCGACAATGTATTCGTAGCATGCACCAAGCCATTCAGGGTTGACTTGAGGCCGTTGGTAGGTTGCCTTGAACCAGTTGACGAGGCGCAGAGGAGGAGGCATCGCGATCACGTGTAGCAAACAGGTAACTCACGTGCAGCGATATCGGCGATCACCCCGACGGATCAATTTATACTTCACGATGTCGAGCGAGTGGCATTCTATGTACGTGTATATGATAATTCAAGAGCTTGTCTCTCATAGCTACTGTAGTACAGTTCGCGTTCCGTTTTTGTCTGCAGAACACGCCTCGATTGCACAGCGAACAATTCAAGTAGATAAAGAACTACAACCGCATGCCGTGAAACGTACTCTAATAGTCGAGGGGGATGTACTGGTCGCGTGAGTCTTTTTCCGTTGAATAAAAGCAACATCTCCTCATCCGAAACCAACACTGACCATTCAATAGCACATTTTCTACCCTAACCCTACGCCTCGCTCGGCTTACTCTCAATTCGTTCCTCGAGAACGTTGATCTCGTAGCTCGAACTCTCGCTGAGTTCGGGGATCACTCCGCGAGTGTATTGAAAACCTAGCAAGCCAACGCGATAGTGCATACACTCTGGTTTGTTCTAAAAGAAATCGACAAATAATGTGCTCGTTAGTTCAATTTATTTTGCATATTCATGTAATTTCGTCAATTTGTGCATATGATACATTAGCAACTCGGTGCTACTTGGTCAAGTTCAAGAGATTTTTGTTGAAAATTGCGCATTCACTCGGCCTTCTCTTCAGTAGCACCCTCGCCAGCCGCTGCCTGTTTCTTCTTCTTCTTCTTATCCTCCCGGAGCTTCTTACCGATCAGCCCCTTGAGCTCCTCATCCTCGAGCTCCTTCTCCGTCTTGAGCTTCTCAGCTTTGTACCAGACGGGAGGGGCGCTGATCAGAGATGGCCCACCGGGCAAAAGGGCTAGCGTAAAGTGGAACGCAGCGACGTAGCTTCCTTCCGGGGTGTAACTGATCCAAAAATAATTCAGTCTGAGTATCTTAGAATATTAGGGTTTGACTTACACAACATCATATGGTCGCAAGAGTCCATGCTGAACAGCTTCTTGAACGCCCACGCGTGCCTTCTTCTCGTTCTCCAGCGCTCGGACGGTGAAGGGGAACGGACCAGCCTTCTTTTGGACATCGGAGAACGTCTCTCGAGAAGCTTTGAGCTTCAATTGATAGGTTACGTCGGTTGCGCGCTGGTAAATAGATGTGCGCGACTCCATAGACTTGGACTGTGGCGTACAACATGAGTTTACGGATCAGCTGAGCCTAGGGCGTGCGTACCTTGCCATCCTCGGTAGATGCCACAAGAATATCAATACCCCACACGTCACCCTCCGCAAAGACCACAGTATCCAATCCACTCCTAAGCTCGGGCGATGGGTTGAGAATAATTCGCTTCTTGCCATCAATGACATTCTGCGTTTGTGCGCACGACAACATGCCTACCAACCCAACACATCAATTCAGACCAACATCAAACCCAATATCCCATTCACTCACCCTCGACAGGTTTGCAGCCCCAAGCAGCCGCAACCTTGTTCATAGCCTCGGTCACTGCCCAGTTCTTCTCGCCCGGCTTGACGAGGCGCATCGCGACCTCTGCAGCGTGCCACGCAGCCTTGACCACATCCGCAGCCCGACCAGTCGCAGGCTCGGACTCGGTCGCACCAACAATGAGCGTCTCGGCGCTGACACTCGCGAAACCATCAATGTGGGCACCGACGTGAATTTTTACAACGTCTCCCTTGGCAAGCGCGGTGTTCGCTAGAGGATCTGAGCTAAGGTTTGAGTGGCGAGAGGAGCGGGAGATTAGAAAGAAGTAGATATAGGGTTATATGCGCACATCGGACTTACGGAACTGGAGAATAATGCGATACGCAGTTGTTGACTGAGATAGATGTAGGGAATGCAAGACCTGGATAGACCCCTTAAGTATAATATTGTCATATTTAGAAGTATACGGACTGACCCTTGGTGATCTTTCCCTTGGCTGACTTGCCGTTATACACAGCAGCCGCGCCCTCCTCGATCAACTTATCACCTTTCTCACACAGCTCCAGAATCTTCGCGCCCTCAACAGAAGCCTCCACAAGTTTCTTCATCACAGCATTCACAATCTCTCCCGCAGCCTACACCAATTCGCCCAAAACGCTCACATGAGCACCAAAAAGTTTTAGGGTTCATTCCAATCTGTCCATACCTTGTATTTAGTCAACTCATCAGTAGCCTGGCGAGCCTTGTCGGCCGCAGCCTTGGCCTTGATTTCCTCCTCGGTCGGGGCAACAGTCTCTTTGGGCGGGCTCGACATGGTATTTAGTTTCGTGGATGGTCAACGGAAACAAGAAGATCAGTTATGACGCCGTCCACGGTCCAGTCTAGGCGCCAAGAGCTAGCGCACAGCCACTCGTTTACACCCACCTTCCCGCCATGCTCAGGTCTGTTGCGATCCGCCGTGTGGCGCCGCGAGTTGTGCTTGCGCGTACCTATGCGACTCCTGTAGAATTCAAGACGCCAAAAGTCGATCCCCAGTTGGAAGATTATCCCAATTTGCCTCCTATTTCTGCGCAACGTCGACCGGCCAAGGGATGGTGGAACGTCCAGGAGCGACGGAACTTTGGAGAGCCCGTATGTTCTTGTATCACTATTAGTTCATATATTTTCTGATCTTTTGTGGATATTTTGTTTTTGGTGCCGGATTATAGGTCCCCGAGCAATACGAGGTACTCGGACTCTGGTCCCCTGATGTGTTCAATATCCCCCGCGAGAGGGCACTAAAACAGTTTGGGATTGCTGTACTCGTCTTTCTCGGCTTCACCATGGCCGTCAAAGCCTCTGTACCTGATCGACCAGCAGCGCCTAGGAGCTATCCGTATGGCGGCCTCGTAAAGGAACTCGGGGGGTTGGAGGAGAACAAGGTGCGTGCTATCAACAACCTACGCTAGAACTTTGATCTAATAGATATCTTGACCTTTGCCTGGATAGGCTGCGGTATATGAAGCCGAAGAAGAGGAATGAATAGGTTGTGTACATGCAGTTGCAAAATCCATAATTTCGTTATCATTTTGAACCTGGATCTCCTCCATGCGAAAATCACCACGTCAACGGGCGTGATGTACGTTTGAATTTCGGGGTTCTACACAGTACGATTTGCCTCACAAGAAACGACATGCCGGATTGTCAATGAACTAACCTATCAGAGAGCTAGCATTATGAGTTTTATCGAACAAGCGCAGCTCACGTATAGTTTCATTTACTGGAATGGTCAACAAGGCAAGACTAACCTCGAACTTATATTTCGAGTGATTTAGGTAAGGTTCTTCCAATAACAGGTTTATTATATTCAACTTGAAATGATGTTTCATTTTAGATGCAGATAAACCAATCAAAAATACAGCTGTACACATGGATACAGTAAACGAAAGGAAGCGCATAGCGCTCGATTTTGAAAGGCCCTCAAGCAGTCGCAACAGGTCCAGGGGCAGCAGACGAATCCCGATGCTTGCGCAAAAGCTGATCAAGCTTCTCGGGCTCACCGACACTCAACACACCACTCTTGATCCCAGAATGATACACACGCAACACGGTATCCACATCCTCCATACTCTGCGTACGTACGTCCGCGAGCTCCTTGATCTTGGCCGTCGCATCCTTGACCTGTTCATCTGTCATCGTCAGACCGAGTTGCTCGACACGGCTCTTGACCGCGTTCCAACCGGTCAGACGGTGTCCGATCGAGACGTATCGGGTCAGACCAAAGTCTTCCGGTCGTAGGATCTCGTACGTGCTTGGGTTGTTGAGGATCGCCTTGGCATGGATACCAGCCTTGTGCGTAAACGCGCAGTATCCGCTGGGAACAACAGATTTTGTTAGACGAGCGAATGGGAAGGACAATTATGACTCACGTAATAGGGTTCATGAACGGTACGTTGACCTCGACCGCCTCGGCGACCAAGTTCTCGATCTCTCGGAGCATGGGGAGGTTATACTTGTTCTTGACATATTCGGGGTTCGCAGCATACAGGCATGCAATGAGACCACCGAGGGGAGTGATCCCAACTCGCTCGCCAATACCGAGTACGGCTATACACGCACTGTCAGAAGTATGTCATTTCCCAAAGGGGAAAGGTACTTACAGGTATCGATGTGTGTCGCACCGGCCTCGAGCGCACAGTACGCATTCGCAATGGCTAACCATGTCGCTTCAGTAAACAAAATCTACCAGAATACAACCGAATACGTACCGCAACCGGTGTCATTATGCAAATGAATTTCAATGTCACATCCAACGACGCCACGGAGCGTCCTAACGAGGTCGTACACCTGCCTAGGGTTCGCGCAACCGACGGTATCAGCAATACCAACACGGTTCACACCGATCTTGTCGACGGTCTGGTAGATAGACAGCAAATCGACAAGGTCGGATCGGAACGAGTCCTCGGACGAGAAGCGAACTTCGATGTTCTTGGACTTGACAAAGTTGATGACCTCGATGGCGGTCTTGGTGATGTACGCCATATCCTTTCCGTGCGAAAATTCGCGCAAGAAAGAGGAAGTGCCAATAACGACATCGACTCCATCGACACCTGGAATAAAGTTTTAGTTTCAAATTCATCAAAACGGACATCCCAGGACCCTCGTACCAGTTTCGACAGCGATCCTTGCGTCGTCCATATGGCATCGGATGTGAGTGAGGATCTTGGCCTTGAGCCCGAGCTTGCAGATGGCCTCGCAGTCAAGACGTGACTGTTCTGACGCAGCGGGAGAGGTAAGCTCGATGTAGTCGACACCAAACGCATCCAAGGCCTTGGCGATGGCGATCTTGGTCTTGGTGTCGAAGAAGGCATTAGCGAATTGCTCGCCCTCTGAAATATACGTTAGCATTAGCAAAGATTTGGGTGACTCATTTCGTACCTCGTAGTGTGCTCTCAATGATCTTGAAGTTGGAGACGTTGCTCAAAAAGTCTGCGTAGCGAGGCGCATACGGGTTGGCTGGTCGCCCTCGGCTGGAGTCACCGTTAGAACCATTAGTATGGCCATTAGTGTGTCCGTTGGCGCCATTGACGCCGTTGGTGCCGTTGGTATTGACCGACCCGGCAACAGGTGGGGCCGCAGAAACGTCGACGGGAACCATCTCGTCGTTGGGGTGAACGTCGCCGTTGGTGTGGGGGCACATGTTTTGGTTGTTGTGTGAGGAGGAAAGATGGATGTGGTGGTAGTTCTGAAGTGCTGGCAAGCTGACCGGAGAAAATATAAAAAGGCGAGTATCCAACGAGTCAATAAATTTCCGGCACGTGCAGAACCGCCCCAGATTGGTTTGGGCTTGTTTGTGGTTTCGTGGCTCTCGGCCGAATGACGCTGCGTCCATTCGTCCAAATGAGCTCGGAACTCCGAGGAGCTAGTCTGGAATTTGCTTGGGGTATTTGCTGGAGAAATTTATTCAAATAGAATGTGATCTTATGGACTAGCATTTGAGTAGGTACGTTCATGATATAATTTGGCACGAGCTTCGTTGAACAACAACAGCCCTACTCGGATTAAGCAATAGAGCCGAGTCCATTCGTCCGACAACTACGCCGAGTGTATATCCCACATTCCGATGACCCGAAAACTTTGAGGTTACCTTGTATTTGTATAAGACGTCGTCCTTCCATACGTCACATCGATCGTGGGAACCTGTTAAAAACCTCAGGACCATTAAGGAAACGGCGGTAAGCACATAGTATTCATATGGCCGTCGCCCATCGTCCATCTCGGTCACTGCTATTTTATGAGTTCTCAGTTATTGGAAAAGGATATTCTAAATATTACTGTCTGTATCTGAGAAACCTCTAGTTCAGAGCTCCTTTGCCTCTTTAAACTCTTACTTTGTGATTTTTGGAGCTTTTTGGCGGCTATAAAAATGATGAAATCAGTTCTGAAAGCCTTCCGAGCTCTACTGAGATCCTTGAACTCGAAAAAGAGGTTGATGAGCCCAATACTTCCTCCTAATATGAATTTGCCGGAGGACAAGAAGACTGTAATGATCTGTTGCCATTTTTATGACGCGCCCATATTCTGAGAGATGCTCTAACAGGCACTCGCTTAGCCTAGATGGACTTGACAAGGTACAAATCTATATGTTTGGCATCTCTTTGATTTTGTGCCACATCATAGCCACATCGTCCGCTTCCCGGATGCAAAATTTGGTGAGCGCGCTTACCACAGCTTGTTCCTCACTTCCATTTATACTACATCCACTCTAACAACATACTCATAAAATGGCCAATCCTCGCCAAAGGTAAATTTCTGAAATGCATTTCCATCGTATGCCTAACTAATGCTCTCAAGACGCAAGGCTCGTTCTAGCTCACACAGCGCTGTGAAGCAATCTCGAAAAGCTGGCAAAAATCTTCGCAAGTACCCAGGTGAGCAGGCTAGCTGTTTTATTCTATGAGACACCTCACTTAATTTTATTTATTTTCCAAAGCCATCAAAGGCCTTCAACTGCTACAGGAAGCTTGGGACAAGAAGAAGACAGTACGACAAAAGTGAGTTAAACCATCGAGCTTGAAGACCCAAAGCGACTAACATTACTTTGAAGCTATGAAGCTCTAGGCCTTGTCCATACATTAAACCCAGTGGCTCAAGGAGGTGCCGAGGATACATCATTAACCACAAAATCCGCACCTGCCGCAACACCTGCTACTGAACCGACGTCCTCAAAACCAATTCCACGAGGGTATGGGAAAATCATCAGAGACGAAAATGGAGCGGTGGTGCGCATAGAGCTTCCTGAAGAGGCAGAAGAGACGGAGAAAGCGACCAGCAGCCGAAACAAAGGCAAGGCTAGGGCAGATGAGACGTGGGGAGACGCGATGGATGATTCGGACGAGGAAACGGAGAAAATGATTCCTACCGAGGCGTCTAGCTGGGTGCATATTGGAGCGAAGGCACTGAAACCAGAGGAGAGCAGGAGTGGGCTTGGGATTGGGCAGAAGAAAGGCAAGAAGGAGCTGGTAACTGGTAAGTATTTGTGCTCTGACCTGGCGCTGGGTGTGAATTCTAATCACAGTCTTGTTCCTAGCGCTTGAAAAACTATCAGCTTCTGGAGTCAAAACACCAAGACATGCGAGCGCCCACGAGATTGTTTGGCTAAGGGATTTAGTGGCAGTTCATGGTCGAGGTGAGCGCTCAGGCTTATTGGGCTTTGGGCATATTTCTGACTCTAATGGATCGGAAGACATCAATGCTATGGCGCATGACCTGAAACGAAACGTATGGCAAAAGACTCCTGGAGAGATCAAAAGAGCGTATGTGTTATTTTCGTTCATCTAGAATGCTATTTTTAACCTTAATGACGTTTATTAGAATTAAGAAAGCCGGAGGATTTGAGAAACTCGAGGCTGCTCAATGAGGACTTATCTATTGACTTTGGTATTGGCTTATTGTGTTCGGGGCAATGTATAGTATCTGTTTTATACACATGGTCGCTCGTGTATACCGTCTCAGAAACCTGTTTTCGTATGAACTGAGACTAAATGGTTCGAGGTGCAGCACTGTGTCGCAGTTCCCTCATCCAAGGCCGCCACACACAGGTGGTTGCCAGTACTGAGCGCGCCGTTGTAGCAACAAGCACCGATCGATGTGACCTTCCATGCCGAGGTGAGGCATCACCTGGGGCGTTTTTGATTCAAATTGGGCCCGCGTGCGAAAGGCAAAAGCTGGCCGCCCCGCACTGCCCTCCTGGCTGGACTCGTAACATTTTTTCTTTACTACCACCACGACACCTTTACGAGAGATATATTTTTGACCGAAACATAAACTACACGTGTACTCAGAAGTTTTCGCTTATTACATTACGACATGGCGTCACAGGAAACTACGGTAGGCGGTCTCGTGCAATGTTCCCGCGTCGTGTGCCAAGTCTTACTGAACGTCGAATAATAGCTCAAGGACCTCGGTGACGCCTCGAATGGATTCAAGGCGATGTTAAACGACGATGTTGAGGGAGCAAAGAAGGCTCGTGAGTGCCACATGGGAAATTTAGGGGGTCACCGCGCACTAAAACGGATTTTACGGTTTTAGTATCCGAAGGTGACTCGCCGTTTCATTTGCTCGGCCTAGGCGTCGTCAACTTTCTCCAGGCTGCTCTTGGAATGGAAGAAGGTCTCATGCCGGAGGCAATTGCGTCATTGACGGCGGCAGAGGCTGGTGCAAAAGCTGCTGCCAAGGCTACGCGTGCTCTCAAGGGCAACGCCCCTTCGAGGTATCCCATTGGCATGGAACACGAAATATGCCAGGCCGACGCGATTGTGTTGCTTGGATTAACGCAAGCGTTGGGCGAGAGCTACATGGGATATCTTCAGTGCATGTGAGTGACGACAAGTCGACCATAGGCTATATTTAACCGAATTATCCGGCAGGTATTCGTTGAACAGGTTAATCTCACAAAAATTCATCCTGTGGCTACACTCATAATTTTATTTCTCAGTGCACACGGAAAGTTTGGAAAAATGTACAAACAAGTCTTTCCACACGGGTTAGGGTCGTACGGAACGCCAGCTCAGACCCCTATGGTATCACGTCAAGCCTCGAGTGCCAACTTGACCTCAAGCTCTGCACCCCCTACTGCAAATGGATCGGAATTGCCGACCCCTAGTAGCGGTAGATCTTCTGCGGCATCGTCCATTGTCAATGGAAAGACTGGGAATGCTTCTGTTATGCCAATACCCACGGTGAAAGCTGTTGGAGGATTGTTTGGAAGATTAACGGGGAGGGGAAACTCTTCACAGGCCGCATTATCCATTCCAAGTACCCCTATCGACAAGAATATCGTCCCAGATGGCCCCATTGAGGAGTTGATTGTCGCTGGAGCTGCCTTTGGTACGTCATGAGTTCCAGACTTTCATTCCGGCTAATTTGCGCCATAGGATTCGGTCTTTTTAACCTTGTTTTCTCACTATTACCCAACAAGGTTAAGTAAGCACACTCACGTTTTTAATCTAACCATTTTACTGAGATCAGTGATCGACATCAGACGAGTCGTGGGGCTCCTAGGCTATCAATCAGACCGACGTCTTGGTCTCGAAGCGCTCAATGTCGCAGCAGGAGTCGAGAACGATGTCCATAGTTCATTTGCAGCGTACGTATGCGCATTCACACGCTGTCAGAAGTCTCTGATTGACATTTTCACATTAATCTATCCTTTTGTGACACATACCCCAGGGTAAGGACGATTGCACGGAAATTCCATAGTTTTGATCTTGATAATTATATTGCATAGCTCGTTCTTATGACGTACAACGGTGTTGTACTGCTCCTTACGGGATGGCAGGCCGATGAGGAACGCGTTGTGAGGCAATACCGGGCAATCTTGGAAGCGTACGTCTAGTCTGTCTTTAACCCCTTTTCGCCATGCTCATTCTATGTCATTAGCGTACAATACAAGTACCCCTATGGCTCGCTGTGGCTTCTCAATCGGGTAGGTTAGGTCCGGCGACCGTGAATGCTTTGCTAAATCGTACGATGCGCAGGCGAAATTGGAGCGCATGACTTTCAACCCGTCCAAGGCTATTGAAATCTTGAAGGATGGACTTTCTGCGGAGCGCCCTGTGAAGTTCAGGCAAGCGGACGCTTTGGTGAGCGGCGCTCACATACGTATGTAACCGTGGCTGACGCTTGTTTAAGCTTTTATTTGAACTATCCTGGACACTGTTGGCTGAGCGGAGATACGAAGAAGCTGCAGAGTCATTTTTGAAGATCAAAGAATTGAATTCTTGGTGCGAATGTCCACTATATGCGTGTTTGGTGGCTGGTTCTGACCTCATTATAGGAGTCACGCAACTTATACTTTCATTGCGGCTGGTATGTGATCTGCGGATTGACGTGCGATGTGACTAACGTCATTGTAGGATGCTATCTATCCCTTGCGAAGGAGAAGCCAGAGTTCAAGGCAAAGGCTCGGGTACAACTCGATTTGGTGCCACAGCTGCTCGACCGAAAGAAGATCGGGGGGCGCGACCTTCCTACAGAAGTGTTCATACAAAAGAAGAGTGCGTGTGTTGATTAAAGGGTCGCATACATGCTGCAACAAACGCTAATCTCGGTCGCTTACCGCTCGCCAACCGCGTCGTTCGCCTCCTTGCCAATCTCCGCTCCCACAAATACAGTCGAATTTTACAAGAGGAAGCAGGTGAGGCGGGCCGGACCGGGGACTGAGGATGACTACATCGATAGTATTTTCATCAGCCCCGCTGAAGGTGAGCTCGCTTGCCGGCCGAAAAACACGTTCTCTCGCTCGGTTCCACTGACGTCGGTGCTTCGCGATTTGACCAGAACTGGCAATCTGTGAGTGCCATCAGCAGCTGGCTCTCCTTCAGTGGCTGACCTTCCGTACCCTGTAGTCTGGAACACCCATTCCCGAATCACAATTGCTATCGCTCAAGCCCACATCGCCAACCTCGTTGTGCTATCGCCATTGATCTCCACCGCATCAGGTTCTTTCACTCAGGAGAAAGCTGGCACCACCGCCGACCTCGACACGGCCGATGAGATCGCGGTCCGCAACCTCCTTCTGGGAGTGCTCCACCGCGCCGCTGGAGATTATGCGGTCGCCCGAGCCCACCTTGATGCCGTTGTTGCGGACGAAGTCAACGTCGAAGGCAAGTGGTCCGGCCAGGTCTCCAAGTTTGAGCTCGCCGTCACCGACCTGCGCGAAGTCCCGGCCAATGCCAGCCGGGATAGGTGGGGCCAGGCGCTCAAGGCGGCGACCATACACCTCGATCAAACGGCTGCTCGCGGCGGTGCCAACGTAGATCTGTCCTCGAGGCTCGACAGCAGGATCGCGCTGGTGAGTCGACCGGATGTGGATCCGAACACGCCGCTGGAAGGCTTGACTTGTTTTGTTCAGTGTTCTGACCATCCCGTTTGTTTTTTTGACAGCTTCGCGACGAGATCGAGTGCAAGACGCAGTCGTTGGGGCTCAAGTAGCCTCGCGGCCATCGATCCTACGTCAGTGTGCTCCCATGCGAGTCTGCTGTCCGCCTGTGCTTGGTCTGGATTTTTGCGTGCGCGACATACATGCTGCGCTCTTTTCTATTCTTGTTTCTCGTTGTCCATCTCAGTTGTCTCGAACGCATGTGAATATAAAGCAATCGATATATTACGCCGCCCCGAATACTTGTTATTGAAAAATATAGACTACCGAAAGCATTTTTGTGTGCAGGGAGACGGAGCTGTTCATACAAATGGACGCAAGAAACAAGAAGCCATACACGAAAAAAAAGTTCAGAACGAGTGCACAAAAAACAAAAGCAACCTAGCCGACGCAAAGGACTGGCATATCACAAAGCCCAAAGTTGAACGCACGTTACATGAAGCATATAGACTGAAACATATAGCCCGGGAGCAAGTGAAAAAGGACGATATCCAAGTATGGAGTAGAACGGGGAGGAACGAGATGTTTCAGACCTTTTTCGCTGGCTCTGTGGCACCAGACAAGGAGATTATAAACATTGGGGTTGAGAGTAAAATTGTCCGGGATAGATAGATACGAAAGCGAAGGGAGTAGTCGTGGAGAGGGAGGGCGAGGAGGTCTAAATCAGCGATGCGAACTATTCGAATGAGGATAATACGCGTCATAATGCTGCGCGCCAAACGGAGGCAGAGTAGTGCTCCCAGGAGCGGAACTTGCCTGCATCCCATGCCCTGCCATGCCAATCGGCGCACTCATCCCATGTGGGACAGCCATCCCATGCGAGGGCATCGCGTGCCCAGTGTGGTGCCCGAGTCCACCGCTAAAGAACTGAGCAGGCTCGTTCGTAAAGTGTGTGGTGCCAGCGTCGGACGTGAACGTGTTCATGTCGAAACCCATCGTGTCATAATAGGGCATCCCGAGTCCGGCCTTGTCCTGCGGCGGCATGAGCACCGGATCCGAACTAGGCGAGCCATGATGAGAATTGGGCAAGTCGCTCGACGAAGAGGGGGTGTGCCAGCTGCCGTCGTTGGAGAGCGCAGTCAGAGGACCAGCGTCGACGTTGACCTGAGCCGAGTCGATGAGAGTCAACCTCGGAGGTCGCGAGTGGCCGTTGTTGGACGTCGTCCTCATCATCGGATCCGAATTACTTCGCATCGCTAAACCGTCCGGCCCAGTTCGCATCATCCCGTCCGAGTTGTTCCTCATAACTCCCTCGCCAGCGACGCCGTTCATCCCTCCCATCCCCTTGTTGTATCCATACCCTGTCCCGCTCGCCTCACTTCCCGTACCCCCGGTCCCGCCAGCACCCGACCCAGAGCCAGGCCTCGCGAGCCCCTCGTTCCACATTCGCTCTTCTTCATCTACACACCTGTTCTCCCATGCCCACTTGAGCGTCGCGATACGCTCCTCCGACTTGGAGAACGCCCAGCGCATCTCCTCTAATGCCTGTACACACGTTCGGATATCCTCCTCGGTGCCCGAGTCCCGAGCGAGACAAAGCCCCGCATAGAAGCATCCGTCCCGGACCAGCGAGGCATCATACTGGAAAAAGGAAGACCCGAGATGGCGTCGGATGAGGGTCACAATCTGACCTGCGACATCGTGGCCTGGGACACCATGTCAGTAACAGGGCTGAGGTTGAATCAACGGCAAACACGGGTGGTTGGATCAACAGTAAACACGGGCGGCATAGTCCACGCGCGCAAGCCATATGACAGCCCTCGGCATGCTTGGCACCCAGAGCGCCCATCCACCTCAATTGCACCCGCCACCCCTAACATAAACAAAACACTCACACTTTCCCTCGGCGATCGAATGAAGGCGCGTAAGCTTGGCCAATAAAGGTTCATGCGTAACCTCGGGGTCCACGACAAACGCCGCGTCTCGGGTCCGCCGGTGCTCGATGATACGTTGTTTGAGTGATTCCCGAATGATGTTATCTGCGGATCGAGACCATAACGAGATAGACGTCGGGGTTGATAGCGGTCGCGCCACAGTCCAGAAGAAGTCCGCACATAGGGTACGAGAGCAAAAAGGATAGATTAAAAAAAGGTATCGATTGATGAGTAAGGGGCTCGCTCGTAAACGTCAAAATTGAACTCACGGCACTCGAAGATGAAAATCTGCACGCATATAATTGCGTCAGCACACGTTCACACACAGGGGGAACGGAAGATCGAGTCCGAGCGCACCTGCCAGCCATTGACAAACCGTTCCGTATCTTCCGTCTGGATGATGCCGACCTGAATGAAAAAAAAGAGAACAAAAAACAATCAGGATCGACCGCCACAAAGCGGGTATTCGAAACGACGTACCGGGCCAACGTGTCGTAGACCTTCAAACTCTTCCCAACTGCGGCCGAGGGCCTCCCACGCGTCCTTGAGACCGGGTTCGTTGACGTCCTCTTTGCGTTTGGCTTTGGGCCCGGTGAGGGCGGCATGGATCTGGCGGCACGCACTTGAAAGCCTGATGGGAGCTGTGGCGTACCGATAGGTGTATGAGTATGTGATGGACGTGCGCGTAAGGGAGTGGTTGTTGCCTAGCGATGGAAATGTAATCTGGAACGACGACAGATCGTCATCCTCACTAGAAAAAGGCGAAGAGGGTCAGCGCGTATGCGGTGCCGAGGGGAAAAGCCAACTTACAAAATCAACCTTCCACCTCGTAAACCGCTGGTGATACCCTCGTGTACGTGACCGTACCAAAAGATCCGGGCTCGTACGAGCGCATCGACAAACTCGCCTTGACCCGACTTGACGAGCGAGCCCAACGAGCAGAGCGTGTAGACTTGAGACACGGTCGCCTCGTACATGGCCTATCATCCGACAACGGGGAGATCGCAAGACCGAGGCGTCGATCGAGCGTCGAGTCGGACATTAATCGGAAAGCAAGCGAGAGGGGAGAGAGAGTCAGCAAACGAGGTCAATGGACAACGCAAGCGGCGGGAAGATATGCAGTGCTGGAACTTACCAGACGCTCGAGTTGTGTTTGAACATCTGTTCTCGCGTGGTCAGTGCGTGGACAAAAACGGGGGTATGGCAGTTGCGAAGGAGGCACGAGGAGAGTGGATGGTGGGACATATGATCATGTACATACCTTCCGTGAGAGGCATAATCAAGAGTAGAACACGGACACCGTCCCAAGTAGGCTTGCGGAGCAGGCCGTGCTTATCGATGAGGCCAAGGATCTCGCGGATCATGTCGTTGCATCGGCGCCGGCGTTCACGGACGCCTTCGAGGCCGTTGGACGGCTCCTCGACACCGTACTCGTTGACACCGTATGTCGCGGCCCAGGTGACTGCAAGGGCATTAGTTAGGGACCGGGTGGCGAGTGCATGGACTTACCGAGAAGCATGCATATCATGCTGCCTGCAACTCCAAGACTCTCGGGCTTGCCCTGTTCCGACTCGTAGAATCGAGCGCTGAATTCGGTGGGGTCGACGATAGGTCGCTGGATGTGGAAGCGACGGTAGAATGGGCTGCCAAAGAACTCGGGCTGGAGTTTGGGGATGCAGCTCGGAGTGCGCGAGGTAGAGGCCTGGGGAGAGGTAGCCGAGTCGGTGCGCGACGCGTCGTCTGGCTGGGTGGACGCTGCGGGGCCATATACTTGTCTGGTGGATGTGAGTACGGGGGATGGATGCAAGCATGTGCGCGCTTACTCGACTTGGGCGAGGCGGCGACCCCGGCGGAGAAGCTTAACAGCCTTGACATTGGCAAACTCGTCACTGCAGAGAAATGAGCGATGAACTGACTGGTGTGTGGGCTACATACACGCATTTGAGACCGCGCTCCTGGCAGTTGGTGCACATTGGTGTCTCGCCTTGGCGCGGGCTCACGTCCTTGAGATCGCATTTTACCCTAGAGACACATGAGCTGGGGTTACGACAATGGTAGCTGCGAGCTCACCGGCGCATACGACAAGCACCACATGCTGCAAACTGTTGGCGGGTGCTCTTGGGCTGGCTGGACTCGGGGGCGCCGCGGCGGGGGGCGCTGCTGGAGGCGCGGGCACGTGAGGCCTGCGCATAGGGGTGGGCAGCGCTAGCAGGGCGCGTAGGAGAGGACTGGTCCACAGGCATAGGGGATCCGAGGCGGAGATGAGGCGAGTTGGGACCGAGCGCGCAGCCTACTTTTAAACCCAGGCCACATCCGATTGTGTGGCTTTGTAGGGGTCGAGGCAGATCGCCATCGCCACCCACACCACTGCGCACCTCCACCCAATGTCACCCTGTCTGCGCAGCCCTGATCCGTGCTCACACTGTCCGCAGTATGCTCGACGTCGTACGCAGCTCGGTGCACGACGCCCCGGCGCTGCCGGGGGTCGGCGGACCGGCAGGACCCCAGGCGCGGCGCCTCCGAACCACCGGGCGAAGCGGGAACGCGGCGGCTTCTGGCTTCCAATCTCGCTTCCTGAGGTTTAATTTTCGCCGGGACAGGCAATGGCCAGGGTGCTTGATCATCCTAACATGACGCACGATCCACCGGCCAGGCTCTCAATCTATCAGCAGCTGCGAGCGCTTCTGCTTGGCACTGTTTGGCCCTGTCCTCGACGCCCTCCGCCGCAGTCGCAAATGCGGCCAGCACCGCTATGATCGTCGCCCACACACGCCCACGACTGGCCACCCACACACATGTCTGCCGCACCTACCAACACTCCAATTCAGTCCTCCGATGCTTCCCCCACGCCTATTAGGAATAGCCCAGGCAGAACGGCTATCAGCCACCCAGCGCTACGTTCCCCCAGCGCTTGTCTAATCTTAATCTCCCGCTTTCTGGCCTTCCCTGTCTGCCCTACGCCTCCTTGGCGAGTCCCCCTCTATTCCTTTCTTCTCCCGCCCTATCCCGCCAGCCCTACGGCCGACGATCTCATTCGACCTCCTAGCTAACAATCGCGTGGCCCGTCCGACATCGGACCACGACCCCGGCGATCCACTGGTCCGCGTCTGTCACCGCACGTTGATCGCCCGTCATGCCAATCCCAATCGCCGCTTCCCTCGACTCTTCAGATAGAACTTCTCCAGTTCAATGACCATCTGAAATCTACGCTTCTCCGCGGCTGCCTATACCCGTTACGGCCTTTTTCATCTCAGTCCACTCTCAAACACTTTTCAGTCATCCTATTTGTCCTATCCAGTCAAGTTAATTTTCATGGCACTAACCAATAATCCCAACTACTATTTTCGTGCACATGAGACTCGGGAGCTGGTTTTTTTTCTCCGATCTTGTACCGCTGTCAATCCAGGAGCTTGCCGCTGTCCAGCCCGGACGTGAACTGCGGGTCTAACGGCTGGTGGCGCTGCCAGCCATCCTAGACACGTCCCACGCGATGATCTGCAATGGGGTCGCAGGGCCTCTCGCCTCTGTCTAGCGGCGTTTTGGAGCTTACATGCGTTCGTGGCGCTTAAAGAATACCCATTCAGTCCAGCGTGATGTCTGTCTGTTAAATCAAATATATCAAGTTCCCAGAGATCCCATGTTTACTCGGTACGGTGTACACATATCTCGACCAGAGTTCTCTCGAGGCGCGCGGGAACCTGTGACGACCCATACGAGCGTACTTTTTTAAGCTTTCAAAATAAAGACACATCTGTCCTTTGGCTCGCGTACGAATCATATACCCAGGCTCAAGTATTCTACCGCGTATCTATCTGGTCAGCCTCATAATGATAAATTCCAACATTTCTCCGACGTAGGGTATGTGCCTCCTTCTTTGCTATTTCATTTTATCTCCGAGCATACATCATGCACCTTGTTTCGCATACAGCATACAACTCAAAGCTCCATCAGCATTTTCGGGGTCTTTTCTCCAATGCAACCCTGTTTTTGTGAAAACGACTAGGCAGCGCTAACGTTACCCCTGTAGCACAAGCGGGCTCACCTAAACCCCTTTTGCTCCAGCACAAGATCACAATAATAGTCCAGACTACCAGGTGGAAGTACGTAGGTCAGCAGGAGCTACACATTCCCCTATCACGCTTACGTGCAGATTCTACCCAGACTAAGGTGATCCGAGCACCACTGAATAGCGTACGCATGGCCCTTCCTATCCCATTCGATCGTCAGCACCTTGAAGGGCCCGAACGCGCCATGTCCGGGTGACAGGTGACGTGTGTGCTGGGGGTGTGCGGATGCAGGGCGTACCTACATGCCGCAGGCAGTACGACCCACAGCGACGCGGCAGCGGCAGCGAGCACGGCTCCTGCTGCTCCTTGGTTTGTTCGACCGAATGGGTATCTAGAGCCTCAGATACTGGTTTATCTTCTTTCATTTGGCCAGGGAGGCCCGTCACGTTTATCTTGGGATCTGAGTTGGATTCATCCGAACAAGTCGAGTGAGATGCAAGCGAATATCCATGTATTATGATGCTGCGACTTTTTGCCTCGTGCCAAGCGCAGCGCTCGACTTCATGTCCGTATACATACACTCTTTGTCTCTACTGCGCGTTGTGGAGCGCGCTCTAGTCCAGCTGTCGATGTCTACTGCAATTAGCGCTGTCCGCAGCACTCGGGAGAAATAGCTCACTCCGGAGCTGACTGAAAGCCTAAACAATAGCCGAAGGAATTCTCAAGCATTGGACAGCGTTCCGTTCGATGGCGAGCGATAGTACAAAGCTTTGGTATGTCCTGTTACGCATCACCAAAGCCAACAGCTGAGCACACGATGCCAATCTCCCATCTACCCCTACATACTTCCTCATCAACTCTCCGTGCGCCTCCACGCCTTCATCTTCCTATTATTCCCCTACTCCGACCCGGAGGACCTCTCCAGCTCGGCAGCCCGACCAACTAATTCCTCCCACCTCGGCGCACAAGTGCTAATTGGTCAGATGCACGCGGCCCGCCCGTCACTTAGGAGGAGTGCCTGGCCTGGAGAAACGAGCGCTGCTGCCACTACCTTTGTGATATCTCTGCCTAGGGAATGTAGTCGATCGGTGCCGGTGTCTGTTCATGCCCGACGAGCGCGTGAGGGCTTGGAGGTTAGAATTTTGGGTTTTTGCATTGGATCGACAAGTGTATGCGCTCAGCTCGCGTGGGTCGGCCTCACCCGTCGGCCTTTGCGGCAAAATAAACAGACTTTTGACAGCCGTTGACAAACTCTACAGGCAGCTTTTCTCCCTTTTGACAAACCCGTCGGCATACTACACCCTCTTCAGCTCTAGCCGAGGCTGAAAATATCTCTCACACGCTTGGTGCTTACCCCTGTTGTATGCACGCTAAGCTATTTGCTTAGTGGCGCTCTGCCACATCCCAGAACGAACCTCCTCTATTTTCCTGGGCAGCTGAACGCCATCGAACGTGGTTTGTCAAACACATTCGCATGGCTTGGACAGACAGAATTGACAGCTCGCTGCACCCGATTTAGTCACATCCAATAAGCGAATGACATTTACAGCCGCATTTGGGTGACCAAAAGATTCATCAATGAAAATAACGTGTGATAAGTAGACAGGGAGGGAGCTGCCGTATGTCCGTGGCGTGCGTCTGAATCGCGTGTCGATGGCATGCTGACGCGTGTGTCCGAGCAATGATCTGTTGGGGGACGCAAAGTTTGGCGGGGTCGGCCGGGCGACTCTCGGGGTCAAGTATTGACCATATGCGTAAGCGTAGGTAATCGGCAGCAATAGCCACCTGGATGCCCGTGGTTTGAGGGTGAGAACCCGTGTTGCTCGACAGAGGAAGCCTAAGCTTGTGCGGCGCGAATCGTGCACAGCAATGTCGTGGCCTATTGCGCTGAAACTACAGATCATAGCTCAAGTTCTGACTTGAATCATAAAACCACGTTTTTCAATACGTAAATGATTTATCAGGATACGTTAATGAGTTCTTTAATGCAGTTTTATCGATCAGTTGTATCACATCCTGTACTTTGCTGAGTTGTAAGGCGAGCACCGTCCGTCGCTCATCGATGAACACGAGAAAAGCACGCCTTTGAACACAGGCATAGTGTTCTATTCAAACCTACTCACCACGCATTTGTCCACCACGCATTCAGACAACAGTACTCCTATCTCCCAAAGAAAAACAGCCGCGCGGTTATGCCCATTCAACGGGTACATTGTCCGCTCTATAGGCAGAGGTTTTACCGTTTCAGATGACCCTCTTGCCTCTGTGCCTGGCCAGCTACTCTGGGATGCGGCAGTATAGCTATGTGTGCTGTTATGGCCGCAAATTTTCTTTCTTCCCATCGCCAGACGGACTCGGACACACAATCAGCCATGAGAACCGATGACTAAGCGCTTGCCTTTGTCCAATCCTTGTCCGGAGGTAAAACTCTCGGTGCAGTCTAGACCCCTCGGGTGTGCCTTTCCTGACGTGTGTGGCGCCGAAAGTTAGGAACGGGGATGACTGGGGTAGATGTGTTTGTCTTCCGTTCTGTCTAGGTAACCGCGACCCATGACCGAGATGAACGCCCACTACAAATTGTTGTTGCGAACTTAAACAAGGTTGGAAATTCTCGTGCCTGTGCCTCGATAAGCTGGCGCTGCGCAGGTTGGCGTGGAAACCGCTTTGCTGTCTCGGTCATCTACAAGTGCTACGAGTTCTGTGTTACTGTAATCAGCTCGCAATCCCATCAGCGAGTGCGGTACCGACGGGGTGTCAGGGGGTCGACGATCGAATAAATCAAAAAGCTAAAGCCGGTGACCTCATCTGGTAATCACAGCCCTGCACAGCCCCTAATGCAGCGATCAGTTTCCAGCACCGACATGCTTTGCGCCTGCGAACGCGACAAAGGCTCAGGAGAAGATCACGTACTACAGGTACCGGTGAACCTAGTCCTCCGGCCAGGATTGGCGCAGGTTAGGTGGGGCCGGTTGAACATAGCGGTTCTTGAAGATCGTACCACCATGATAGGGGTATTTTTCGGCCTACAGAACTTGATCTTACCATCACGCAATGCCTTTTGTGTAAGACCACCTGGACTCACGTAAAGTCATGAGAGAATAGAGCTTCGCCATTGGCGAGATCACCACTTCGCAAGCTCCTGTTCCGATTTCAATCGGAAGTTTGGAACAATCTTCTCTCAAACGCAAGAATTCGAGTCCATAGGGTGGATATTGCGATGAGAGCGCAAGTTGGATGGCGAGAAATGCATCAGCTTTCTTTGGAGCAGGTAGAATCAAACGCTAACATGCGGTGTCTCGACTAGAAGATGGTGATTGATTAAAGCGCTCCTGAATGCATAGTCGTTTTCTATACGCTAATACTGGTGCTATGCAGGCGGAGTAAAGGTATGTTGCCAACCTTGCCTTACTGAGCCAAGTCATCCCGTACGTCGGGGTGTGAACAATATATCTCGTGAGAGAGCTTCTCGAACATGTACCCGTATTTTCTGTAGGCCTACTCCTTCACATAGCTGAGTGCTTGGCGACCAGAGAATCCAGTACAGTGGTAAAAATCGACCCAGAGCTTTGTGCAGTCTAGTTGTGGTTCTTGTCGGAGGCAATTTACAGCTTGCTTCTGAGATCACGTGATTAATCGTCAGGATCAGGGTTCGATCAGGACCATAATCATTAATTAGTGATCCCGATAACCACGATCACGACTCGTTGGCTACTCGCTCGCCGTACTCGCTTTAGTCGCCAACATGATCATCCATATTGGTCAGTAATGAATATCAAGTCTTATAATGCTGGGGACACACGTCAATTGTCGTTCTGACGATCAGGGAACAATGCTGATTCACATGCCTTATCTTCTAGTGATGTGGAAGCTAAAAACCCAGCCATCTGTGGCTGTAGCCGACCCGCCTGTGACCTTTACCGATGCCACTGCGACGGGTGTGATCCAGGCTACGCAAGAGCAGATCGCCGAATATCAAGCTAAAGCAATGCAGGAGATTTCTACTGCGCTAAGCAAAGTTCCGGGTAGGTTTTTGCACTATCAAACGTTTGCAAGGCAACAAAAATAACTCAGCGCACTTACTATGTTTGATTATATACGTATTCATTTGACTGCCAATACTGAAATCTTGTATAGGCCCGATGGTCCCAATGCAGTTTGGGCCACCCCAACTTCCTGAGAGGGCCAAGGGCTACAATTTTGGTGTGTATATCATTGCCCACGGTTTGGAGGATCTTACTTCTAGTTTCAGCTCTATACTCGAAGTTCAAGGACCGCGCCGCTTTGCACGCGTATGATATCAGTGAGGCTCACAAAACGTAAGTTCGATGCATCTTTGCACTCTTCTCGGCCACTGAGATCCTCCCTAGCACTGTGGTTAACATTGTTAGACCCCACGCAGATGGTACGTTCTCTTTCAGCATCACGGAATTATACTTGAACATGATCGGTTCCATCCGTAGATGTTTTGGCCTACGATTTTGAACTTCCGGACGATGCCTAATAAGGAACTGTTCCTGCCTTTCATTATGAAGCTAGCCCAAGCCAATGATCTCACTTGTGAAAGGCCGCCGAAGTTAATGAAATATAAGTAACACATGACCAAAGCATGCTTACAATACATTTTTCTAGCGGAAGTACCTCTCCGGCAATCCTGTTGAGTACTAACCACAAATGTGTTATGACCTGGATGAACTGTATCTCAAGGGTGGCTAAGTTGGCTTGCCCTAGGACGAGCTTTAGCAGCATGGTAATTCAGTAAACGCACGCTGCCGACGGGGCATTCCGAATCATGCAACCACGGATTTTTTTCGACAGTCAACAAGCGACACCCATGGCGTGTGTCATATGCGTGATTTATGCGCCCCCGAATTCTACTGTTCGAATGCGCTTTGGTGAACAATTGAATGGACACCCTCGTGTCGCATTGTGGCGAAGTTGACCAATTCCAGCCACTTGGTCGCTTGATGAATTTTGACAGTTTTTCGGTGAAGGCGTTAGAGTTACTTCCCCATTGTTATGGAAGCGCTTCATCCGCTGTGGGGTCGTGAGTGGACTCGCTCATCCTTCTCACCCTCCTCAACAAACTTTGATCGGAACTTCTTCATCATTTGGGGATCAGGACCACGTACAATGCATGGTTTATCCCTATGTAAATCACGAGGGCTTTATGCTATCTAAACATGGGGTTTGACAATCCACAACCTAATCGACCTGTGTATGGGGATCTCTAGCGTTCAAAATGTAGTGGTTTCTAATGCACTATTGTCATATTGTCCCGGTTCGCTTGTAACAGCCAGGCCTAGCGCAAGTGTAAGCCGAACCGACATGCAGTATGCCATGGCGAGATGGCAAAATTATTGTGTCCACTTGACGCCCTACGATCGCATGAACGGATGCACTGCGATCAGCTGGAAAAAGGAAATGCTCTGGTCACTCACCGTACGTAAACGTGTGTTTAAGAGACAACGCCTAAACACAGTTCGGCTATGAATGTCAAACGGCTGTATTGGCGAACAATATTTTCAGACAACTTATAACCGGCTTGTTTTATGAGCTGGGACACTACAAATGTAGGCGCAAGGGGCTACACTCTGTTTCGTTTGATTTATGCGACCACTTTTCGAGCGCCGGAGAGGAAAGTCATGTGGATGCCACGAGACAATGGACAGGGAAGCTGGCAATTATTGCCACGAAATGAGTGATGACTTTCTTTGTAGACGAGTGGTCTATGTCAATCGCTAATTACTACTTATACGACGAGGTTGCACTCACTGGCTTATGTGAAACTTCTTGTAGGACGCTTGATTTCCCGGTGTAAACCCAAAAGGTTGGTCATTCAACCTGTTTTCAAGCAGAAAGACTCATAATATGATTGAAGTGGATAGCATTGGATCGAGAACAGGACGAATGATACAGCAACAGAAGCGTTTATTTCTTGCCAGATCTAGGCAATATAGGTGAGTTTTGGTCACAATAGATAGTAAAATCGACTGCCTACTTCTTAATACCAGCGCCTCCCATAGGTCCACCTGAGTGAATGTTAATGCAAAATCGGGGCAGTGATAGGGACTGTATTTACCCTTGGCAGCTAGCGGAAAATTGGCGCGAGGTCAGATAATATAGTCTCGTTATATTTTCCATACGCTCACCTCTTGACTGGGCGTCCTTCAAGGCAGCTGCATCTGCCTTCTGCTTGGCCTTGAAAGCCAAATCTTCCTGTAGATTTTGTATTTGAGTAACAATGTCATTTGTGAGAAATGCCACGCTGTACTTCGTCTAAATCCTTTTGTTCCTTCTTTGGGGCCTAGACATTCCACTAGTTAGCGCGGATTATCTCCCTCGCCATACGAGCATACCTTGAGCGGCTTCAATTTTCCTCCTTGTCGGCCGGACATGTTTTTCTAGCGTGGTCGTGGCGAAGATTCTGGTTCCAGGGTCATCATTACATAACAAGTACATGCTCGCTTATTCATGCTCAGCCACCCCCGCAGCGTCTACACTGGAGATCTTGGAGAACACGACCAGTTGCTTGACTTGATATTTCAATCTCATAACCAGGAGCAAATCATCTCAGCTTACGAATTGATTTATAGCCAAGTCTCTACTAAAAATCTACCTGTATCCTAAGTATGGCAGCGACGAAGAGCAATCCAGTTGTTCTGTATGATATATACGCTACAGAAGGGTCATGGTCTCCTAGTACATACAAGACAAGGTACATTTAGCCTATGCACTCCTTAGTATATGCATCGATACTCATTTCGCTTCAGACTTGCCTTGAGTTACAAGCGAATTCCGTACCGCGTTGAGTTTATATCGATCGCGGACATTGAAGACAGAATGGCTGAGTTGGGCGCACCAATGGCTTCCGCGGATAGACCTCCCAGATATAGACTGCCCGGTATGCTCAAGATTTTTATTACAGTTTACTTCACTCTGAATCATGAGGCCAAGTAATCGCGGATCCGTCGAGCAATCCCAACGAAAAACCAACCTACGTTGTAGAGTCTTTCAACATCGCTCTCTATCTAGACGAAAGATATCCAGGACCAGAGTACCCTGTCGTATTCCCTATCGGCACTCGCGTTCTCCAGAAGGTTACCTCTGATGTATTCACCAACGGGGTCGGCTTTGCACTCTTGCAAGTCGCCAACCCATTGATCGCCAGGTCAGGATTTCTCGACGAACGTGGCGAGGAATACTTCCGCCGTACTCGTGAATCTTGGTTCGGCGACCTCGACGAGCTTGCCAAGATCGAGCCTGAAAAATGGAGAGAAGTCCAGAAGAAATGGGACAGCTTTGGCCCCGATTTTCAGCTAAACCAAGGAACTAAAGAGGACGGACCATTTGTGATGGGAGACCGAGTATCTTTTACAGACTTTGCTGTCGGTGGTATTATCCTATGGCTTCGCCGAGCAGAGGGTGGAGATATGCCTCGGTGGAAGGAGGTGGCTGAGTGGCATGGCGGCCGATGGGCTCGACTATGGGCTGAGCTCGAGAAGATTGAGCAAGAGTTTCCCCAGCTTGCTTAAAACAAACACAAAGTACTGTATGCTACTCACTTGAAATGACGTTGAAGACAATTGTGTTGTCTACAGTAGCAAGACTAGGAAGATGTCTGGTCCTTGATAGAACCTCTCGTAGTTCGCGCTAAGGCCATGCATGCTTACTCATGACGGTATAAAACCAACCTCCACATCTTTCCAGTTCTCATTCTCCCCCTTCTCTCCAAAAGACCAGTTTCACGTCTAAAAATGGCTGCAACGAAACAGAACCCAATTATCTTCTATGATATCATGGCCACCGACGGCGCATGGTCTCCTAACACGTTCAAGACGAGGTCCGTAGACGCATATACCCTGCCACATGACGTTGACGACGCTTCTTTGTCCCCAGGCTCTCGCTAATTTATAAAGGCCTACCGTTTCGCGTCAAATATATCTCGTACCCAGACATCGAACCACTGATTAAAGAGCTGGGCCTCCCACCTACGTCGGTCAACTTTCCCAACTACACGCTGCCAAGTGAGCCCGCTCTTCGTTAATTCTCATCAGGTCACTCAATCCATCCTTCTAGTGATCGCGGACCCATCGAGCGAGCCAAACGGTAAACCGACCTACGTCCTCGAATCGTTCGATATCGCGACCTACTTGGACGACAAATACCCAGCGCCGAAATACCCGGCCATCTTCGCGCCGGGTACACGTGCGCTCCAAAAGATCACGTCTGACCTCTTCATGAACGAGGTCGGGTACTCGTTGTTCCCGTTTACGCTCCCTCTGGTTACCAAACCAGGCTTTTTCGACGGGCCAGGACACGAGTACTTTTTGCGTACGCGCGCAGGTTGGATGAAGCGACTCGAGAACCCGGCCGAGACGAGTTCAGCCAAGTGGGGTGAGATTCACGACAAGTGGGAAGGTTTTGGCAAGCAGCTAGACTATAACAAAGGTGATGAGGCGGGGCCGTTTGTGATGGGCAAGCAGATTTCGTTTACGGACTTTGCAATCGGAGGGGCCATTCACTGGTTGCGGCGCGCCGAAGGAAGCGACATGCCGCGATGGAAAAACATGACCGAATGGCAAGGGGGAAGGTGGGTTCAACATTGGGCTGAAATCGAAAAGTTGGAAAAGGCGACAACCGAAGTGGCCTAGTTGGTGCCTTCGCGATTTTGTAGTTTGCCGTTGTAAATGTCCGTGAATGAATGCGCAGACAAACGTTCCCAAATGACCAACGTTCACACACTCTACCATGAAGAAACAAGACTAAAGATTGTATTGCTTGACCAACGGCACATTAACATCCCCAATTCCAACATCTCACATTAGCAAACACAGAAAAACGAGACAGAGGCTAAACGAGCGACAAGGAAGGGTATGTTTGAGGGGAGAAAGACTTGGCGTTGTGGTGGTAGAAGAAAGGGTGACAACAGAGACGCAAACCGAAGAGAAAGAGATAAAGTAGAAATTCGTCCGTTGAGGGGGGTAGCTGTTCATATCCCAGCTGATTATTTGTGGCCTATCCTTGGATCTCGCTCGACTGAGTTTACGACAATAGACTGTTCAGCGCCTTTTGCATATCGTATCCGTGCGTCTCGAGCGCGTTCACCGCTTGCGTCCGCGAGAATCCCATTCCGCACAACTGCTTCACAGCCTCAACGTCATCCTCCACTGCAGGCGTGCCCGAACCGTTCTCAGGAATCCCCGGCGAGGTCAACAACGACGAGCTCCCAGCAGAAGGCATATCCGGAATCTGCTCCTTGGCGCCCTTGTCCTTTTTACCCTTGCTCTTGTCCTTGGTCGTCTTGGACCGACCGAATGACGGGAAGTGCAGGCTCAGCTTCGAGTGACGTTGAGCCGGCTCGGGCGGGGGTTCTAGACGAGGGCGCGGCTGGGCTTTCGGAGACTCGGACCGCTTGTTCTTGGGAGACGAACCTCGGCCCGAGTTCATGCTGGCCGAAGTCGGGGAAGTGGGCGGCGACGGACGGGACATGGTCGACGCCGAAGCAGCAGGCGCCGGAACGGGAGTCGGAATCGGTACGGGTTCAGGCAAAGGCATCGACAGTTTGCTCGACAACGATCCAGTACCGGCACCAGCCCCAAACGCAGCCCCAAACGCATCAAATGACTGCTTGGACTCGGTCGTAGGCTTGGTCGAAGACGATATTCCAAACGCATCGTCAAACGACACACCCTTGGACGGCGGGTTCGAATCAAACTTGCCGTTGCTGGTCGCGCTCGATGGACCAAACGCATTACTCGTAGTACTCGAGTTTCCAAACGCATTGCTAGTCCCACTCGGCGTGCCAAACGCGTTGCTAGTCGCACTCGAAGACCCAAACGCATCGCCAAACGAAAACGCGCCGGGTACGGTCGGAGTAGCCGCTGCGGGAGTGAACGTGTTGACAGTCGTGTTGATCGGCTGGGGCGAAGCAGCCGGAGCGGCGGTATTCTTGTCGCTAGCTAGGCTTCCAGCGAAATCAAAGTTATCGTCGAACGAATTTTCAAAGCTAAAACCAGAGGTCTTAGCAGGCTCGCCTGCATTAGACGGAATTCTGCAAATAAATAATAAATTTCAACCGCATGACGTGTATGATAACCCAACTCACCCTTTCAACGCTTCATCAAACGCATTCGCACCACCAGCGGCAGGTGCAGCAGGCCCAGTCGACAACCCAAACGCATCATCAAACGCACTCGCTCCGGTATTCGCAGCTTGGACCGGCGCAGCTTGGACAGGTGCAGATTCAACAGGCGCAGGAGCAAGATTCTGCGTAGTCAAACGCTTCGCCTTTTTATCCAACGGCTCATCATCACTATCCTCATCCGTCGTGTCATCATCATCTGCACCAGGCTCCGTAAGCGGGGGCAAATCGTCATTCGCAGGCTTTCCGATCGCCTGCGCAGGACTGTTCTGCAAAGACAAAGCCGGGAACTGGGACACTGCCGCCGCGATCTCGGGATCTTCCTCCTTCTTGGGCTCTTCGACAACTTCCTTGGCTTTGCCCTTGTCCACTACAACAGGCGATTCGTCCGCGTCCGCGTCTGCGCCCATACCAAACGGATCTTCGTCATCTGCCAAACCATGTGCGTTGGGCTCCGCAACAGGCGCAGGAGGATGTTCGGCTGTCTGAGCCTCGAATCCGGTAAACGGCGTTTCGGCACCCGTCGAAGCAAACGCAGTGTCGAAAGCAGAGCTCGTGGGCGTAGCTCCAAACGGCGACGTAGCAGCAGGCGCAAACGGTGAAGGTCCAGTGCCCGTAGCGGTGGGAGTAACAAACGCCTCGGTATCCGTTGTATTGGAAGAACCAAACGGCGGAGCACTTCCTCCAGTGGGAGTGTTCGCAAATGGCGACGCAGCGTTCGAGATTTCTGCAAACGGCAACGCCGGCGAAGCAGTTCCACCACTCGCGTTCCTGAGACGATCAAACGGATTGGTGCTACCGCTCCGCTGAGGCTGAGCAGGTGTCACCGAGCGCGAGACGGGAAGTTCGACTTGGCTAGGCGACAACGTATCGGATCGGGGTGGGGTAGTGATCGTCGCAGCAGTCCCGTTCAGCGTCGGAGGAACGACCGGAGCGGGCGAGACGATTTCAGGTGCAGGACCAGGTGCAGATCCGACAGCGACCTGATGCTCGACATCCTCCAACTCTTTCTGCGCACTATCGACCTCTGCCTGTGCTTCCGCAATATCCGCACGGACCTTGGCCTTTTCGCCCTCCCCAGTCGCAAGCTGCTTACGCGCAATCGCAAGCAAACCCTTGACCTGCCTCGCCTCGCGCTTGACTTTCTCCACCTCGGCCTTCATCTTCTCAACCTCCTCGGCAACCTCCCGGATTTTCTTCTGCACACCACGAAGCTCCTCCTTGTCCCTCAACACACCACCTTCAATCTCTCCTCGCTCGAGTCGAACAGCACTAGCCTCGCTCTCCGCACGAATAAGCTCTTCCCGCGTCTTGGACAAATCCGCATCCTGTTGCACCTTGCGCGCACGGACTTCAGCGAGATGGGTCTCTTCAGACGCACGTGCAGCGGACGCTCGAGTTAGTTGATCTTGGAGTTGAGCGAGTTCGGCTGCGGCAGCTTCGGATGACGCGACTGCTGCAGTCCTTGCAGTTGTCGCTGAGTCGAGTGCGCGTCGGGTGGAAGAGAGTTGGTTTTGGACGTTGGCGATCTCGATGCTCTGGGTTGCGTTGGCTGGAGCGGGCGAGCCTACTTTGGGCGCTGGAGGAGCCTCGTCTTCGTCGTCGTCAAAGAGGTTGCGAGCAGGTTTGGCTGTCAGAAATGAGTCAGCTTTGAGCAAAGGTGGTAATATGAAAGAGCTTACGTGGAGCAGGTGCTGCAGCTACAGGCGGAGGAGACGCGACCTTGCTCGGAGCCGGCGTAGGCGTTTGAACCGGCTCATCAATAGACCACAAATCGCGCAACGTCTCGCCTGCACAACAATCAACAACCCCACTCCCAACAAAAGATGAAAGTGCACATACTCTGCGTAGGCACAGGAGGCGCAGGTTGAGCACCACCAGCCCTGAAACTAGGTGGGATAAGCGACGGCGGAAGCTCGGCCGGGATCTCACGTCCGGCGAGTTTCCCATTAATGAGATGCATCGCAACAGCAAATCCATCACGCGTCAGCTTCCCGTCCTTGTTGAGATCAGCCAGATCCCTGTGGCCAAACGGGGTTAGTTTTCCCGCGCCACGCCACGCAGAACTAAAACCCAACACTCACCAGACTTGAGCAAGAATAGCTTCGGGGAGTTGGGACTGGACCATAAACGTCACGGCCACATCACCTTCGATGAACCCCCGGCCTTGCGTATCGAGCGTTGCAAAGAACGAATCAGACTTGGACTTTTCTTCAGCCGTGACGTCCCATTTAAGTGGAGGTTGCGCAAACGGCTGAGGGATCGCAAACGGTTGACCGGTCACTTGCGGGCGGAGAGCCGGCGCGGGGCTAGTAGAGAATTGAGATTGACCGGTATACTGAGACACAAGGCGCCGTTGTTGTTGGCCACCGCCCGTGTACTGAGGTTCGAGCGGACCTTGTTGGCCCGTGAACTGCGCCCGGATGGGGCTTGCTGCGCGTTGGGCGAGGCCCGAGCTGGTGCTGTTGCCTGTGAATTGGGCTTGGAGGGGAGAGGAGAGTGAGGGGCGGGGTGCGCCGCCGCTGGCTTGTTCGTAGAGGCCGGGTGGGAGGGACGGGGGAACTGCTTGGAGTGCACCGGACATGACGGATTGGATGAGGAACATTCCGATGACAAAGTCTGTAGCGTCGAGAAAGCCTCGTTCGTGTGTGTCTGCGAGGTTCCTGGACGTGAATGTGAATAGCAGTCGGGAACGAATAGCGAGCGACTAACCAAATCTGGCCGAGTTTGTCGGTTGGAAGTTTGGACCTGAGGAATAGGTCGCGGGCCTTGTCGCCTGCATCACGAGTAAGTTACTGAACACACGAGATGACAAAAAACATACCGCTGAGGAGACCGTTGGCGGGACCGCTTTGAAAGAACATGCGCAAGAACTTTTGGCGATCATCCGGGGTAAGTTGGGGCATCGCCGGACGCGCAGGAAGCGACGGGGCAAGTGGGAGAGGCGAGCCCGGGTTGGAGCTCACGCCTGGTATAGGAATGCCCTTGATAGTCGGAAGCGGGCCGACTAGAGTGCGTGTGAGCGCGTGACGGTAAACACACCAGAATGAACACTAAAAAAACACATACCACGCGCGGCGAGCTCCTTCTTTGGCTTTTCGCCAGCCTGGGCCCAACCAATGAGGCGAAGGGCGATTCCAAGGCCGCTCTCGGTCAAGAACCCATTGTTGTCGGTGTCGGAAAGCTGCCAGATTTCGCCGAGGGTGGTAGGCGGGAGGCCCGAGCCAGCAAAGATCTTGACGGCCTCGTCGCCGGTGATGACGCCGAGGTCAGTTGTATCTGCCTTGGCAAAGACAGCCTTGATGAGCTGCTGCTCCTGGGCCGACGCGCTGAAGCTCATTGGGGAGGGTGGTGGTCGACTCGTTCGTGGGATGTGCCGTATGATGTAAGCCCTATGACATAGTAGGGATAAGCGCTGAGCGACTGCGGATAGAGCAGAGACACGTCGTAGCGCGATGGCACAACCACGGCGCGAGGTCGCCATCGACTTTGAGCTCTCCGACGACAGCTACGAGCACGTCTCATATCCCCACGGCCTCCCTCTCCACAGCATGGAACCCCACGACGCTGCCCGTCGCCGCCATCTCGGCCAGTCCGAAAAGCGCGACGACTGGGCCCCCCAGCTCGACGACGACGACGAGGGCAAGGACGTCTACGGCAAGGCCAAGGCTGGGTTCCACACCGGTCGGCTTGGGCCTATTCGGCGTCAGCACCAGCCCCCGCCCACAAACATAGTGAGTCCATGCTAGGCACACTTACAAAAGCTAACCTGTCCAGACCGAGTTTATCCAACAGAACAGCGAGCTCCTCCCACCCGTCATCTACACACTCCTCTCATGCTGGACGCGTTTCTACCAAATCGGTAAATCAGACATCGTCGTCTGGGACGAAGCACACTTTGGAAAATTCGGCTCTCACTACCTCAAACGCGAATTCTACTTTGACGTTCATCCTCCACTCGGCAAAATGCTCGTCGGCCTGGCCGGATTACTCTCAGGCTACAACGGCGGATTCGAATTCAAATCAGGCGAAAAGTACCCAGACACCGTCCCATACGTGACCATGCGCGTCATGCTCGCCCTCTTTGGCGTCGCCATGGTCCCCCTCGCATGGTTCACCGCCAAAGAACTCCGCTTCTCAAACCGCGCCTGCCACCTCGTCACAATCATGACTCTCTGCGGTACGCCTCGTTCTAATAATACCCTCAAACACGTACGCTAAACGCCGACGCGCATAGATCTCGCATGGCTCTGCATCAGCCGATTCATCCTCCTCGACTCGATGCTTTTGTTCTTCACGTTCACCACCGTATTCTGTCTCTCTAAATTCGTAAACCAGCAGTACCAGTAAGACCCCGTCATCCAGGCGCCTATGTATCCCCGTACTAACCCCGATACACAGATCGTTTTCGTTCGATTGGTGGCTCTGGCTCGCAGCAACAGGCTGGTCCGTCGGCTGCGTGTGTAGCGTCAAATGGGTCGGACTTTTCTCGACTGCTCTCGTTGGCGCATACACCCTCGAAGATCTCTGGGACAAATTCGGAGATCTCAAGATGCCAGTCGTAGGTCCCCCTTTTCTCCTTAGTATTATGTACTCACTCGGACTGCAGCGAACGTACATCAAACACTGGATCGCCCGCGGCCTCTGTCTCATCATCCTACCCATCATAATCTACATGGCCACATTCAAAATCCACTTCCTCGTCCTCAACCACTCAGGTCCAGGCGACGCCCAGATGAGCTCTCTCTTCCAAGCCAACCTAATCGGAAACGACTTTGCTCAAAACCCCCTCGGTACGTCCTCTCTCCCATTCACCCCTCCAGATTCTCACAAAACACCCCACAGAAATCATGTTCGGCTCAAAAGTAACCCTCAAAAACGTCGGCTACGGCGGTGGGCTCCTACACTCACACGTCCAAACCTTCCCAGTCGGCTCCCAACAACAACAAGTCACCTGCTACCACTACAAAGACGACAACAACCAATGGACTCTCCTTCCAAAATGGGGCGAACCCTCCATCGACCCAAACGCAGACACACTCATTCCAGTCCTCCACGGAACAGTCATCCGAATGCAACACGGCCCCACAACCCGAAACCTACACTCGCATACCGTCGTCGCCCCCGTCACAAAATCAAACTACGAAGTGAGCTGTTACGGAAACGCCACGGTTGGAGATCATCATGACCACTGGGTTGTCGAGGTCGTGGACGACTTGCATCGGGGTCGGAGGGAAAAGGTCGATCGGATTCATTCGTTGACGACTAGGTTGAGGTTTAGGCATGAGAATTTGGGATGTTATTTGCGTGCGGCGAATGCGGTGTTGCCTCAATGGGGGTTCAAGCAGATTGAAGTTTCGTGTGACAAGGAGAATAATCCGGATGATATGCATACGCACTGGAATATCGAAAGTCATTGGAATTCGAGGCGTGAGTCCCTTCTTGCTCGAGCTCGAGTTTCGCATACTGATGAACACCGTCCCAGTCCCAACCGGAAACGCACAACTCTACTCTTCACCCTTTTTCCGCGACTTTTGGCACCTAAACGTAGCAATGATGACATCCAACAACGCGCTCATCCCCGATCCAGACAAGGAAGACATTCTCGCATCCAAACCCACCGAATGGCCTTTCTTGCACGTTGGACTTAGGATGTGCGGATGGGGAGACGAACAGGTCAAGTACTACTTGCTCGGACATCCGTTTGTGTGGATGGGAAGCACCGTGGCGCTCGGATTGGCGTTGCTCGCGACGGGTGTGTATATCTTGAGAGCTCAGAGAAAGTATCAGGATTTTGGACCTGGCGAGTGGGATCAGTTTTCGTATGTTACGAAGCTGGCGTTTTTTGGATGGGCTTTCCACTTTTGTGAGTCTCTTTTCTTTCGTGCCAATTAACAGGAAGCTGAGTTTTGGGATAGTACCGTTCTTGATCATGGGCCGAGTGACATACATACATCACTACGTATGTCCTTTTCCCTCACTTTTCCATTCTTGCGTCTAATGTTTTGTACAGCTCCCAGCGCTCTGGTTCGCAGTTATCATGGTCGGTCATCTCTTCAACCACTTTGTCTTTGCCGCACGCATCTCGGAACGAACAAAATGGGTCGTCTTTGCTGGGGCCGTCGGAGCTATCGTTAGCGTCTTTTGGTGGTTTCGTGGGATCGCGTTTGGGATTACAGGTCCTATCGGAGATTATTGGGGACTAGGATGGAGAACCGTACGTGGTCTTTCCTCCATTTCCCAAATCAAATACTGACGATCGACGGAATGGACAGACGTGGAATATTTATTAGATGGGTCTACGTAGATAGGGGTATATAAGAATTGTATACAAAACTCCCATGTTGTTGTTCTTTGTTGTGCTTTTTCAACCCATTCAAAAATATTATTTCGTTCCAGATAGCGATAATTGTGGGACGGCTGGATCCCATGGACCTCGAATTCGACTGTATGGCTATTAGTGTTGGGTGAACGTGAGTGTGCCACGTGGACTTACTTTTTGTATCGTTGGCTCCAGACGAGGACTGCTGGTGAGCCGAATGTGACGAGTGCGAGAAAGGTTGTGAGCGCAAGTGGAGGAAAGGATGAGAGAGATGAGAGAGCGAGGGAGGATGTTAGGAGTGTTAGGAAGAGTGAGGAGATTTTTCGTCTCTGTAACGAAAGCAGGAGGTTAGAGGAGCGTACAGTTTGGGGTGTGGACTTGCCTGAATGCGTTTACGCAGGATTGGAAGGAGGGCAAATGACTGGATTGCGTAGAGCATAAGGGAGAATACCGCGATATCTGTTTGGAGACGAGATGCTAATACGACGCTTGCTGAAACTGCCGCGTTCATCGACAATACAGACGTAAGACTACAACCAATACCTATTCAGTAAAGTACAATCTTTTGACTGAGCTCCGAATAGACGTACCCTCCCTGTGTCTGTCCACCCAAAGGCTCAGGTTTAAAATCCGCAAGTAGTGCATGCAACACAAACAAAATCGCAGCCAGAGCCCAAATCGAGTCGTCCGACGTGGCGGCCGTCAAAGTCCTCAATACCGGTGCGAGTGATCCCAGAGCGAGAAACACCAGGATAGACGATTTGATAGCTTGAGCTATTACTTGAGGTCTAGGAGAGTAGATCGCGAAACCCAGAAGAGACAATACTGATCCAAAGTAGACGAGTACGCGCGGGTCAAGTAGGTTTTCGCGAAGACGAGAGAAGATGGAGAGGAACAGAGAAGTTGTTGCGAGGTGTTGAGTTACTGGGAGAATTGTCCATAGGAGTGACTGGTAGGTGTATCGTCTGAGGTCGGCTTGGATATTTGTTTTAGATTGTAAGATGGAAAAAGGGGGGAGGTGCTCACTGTTACGTCGAAGAGAGTCTAGAAAACTCGGTGGAATGTAATTGTCTTCGAAGTTCTGCTTTTTCCAAAGAATCTTTTGCCATGGTTCAGACTTTTCGCCAGTTTCAGGTGGTTCATCGTGCATGTGGTGGACGAGAAGAGGCCAAGGCGAGCAAAAAACGCCCCTGAGCAGGTTAAATCATGGTTGAATGGATGGATTTTTATTTGGCCAAGGTCCAATAAGTCTCCTATGGCGCAATTGGTGGCGCGTCTGACTGTTAGGCATGCTTGGTCATGCATATCCGAGCTTGCAATCAGAAGGTTGTTAGTTCGATCCTAACTGGGAGAGCTTTTTATCCTATTGCCTGGTATTCTCAAACCAAGCTGTTCCATTCTTCTTTCTGTGCGTTGTGCGGAATATGTTTTGACTACGTTTTCACATTTTTTGAGCTGCATTTATTGTGTTTTGACTTGCCAATTACACGACATCAGTGAGTGGGCACATCATTAAGTATGAGGCCGTGATCGAGAAAGTCAGCAGCGTTTATATGCTACCAGTGTTTATCGCTAGATGGCATATATTGGACATAAGTTTATCAGTGACTATAAATCGGGCGGCAAGGAAGTAGTAGATATAATTCCCTATTTTCCAAGACTAAGGGCAAACCCAGAGCGGACAAGTTAAAACATTCAGTGTATGCAATCCATTCACACAAATAGAGTGTTAGCATTCGCTCAGCAAGCCACTAAGACAGGCGAGAGCGACATGCGTCCGAGTTTAAATTTGCGATAGCCCAAATCGATCCTCCCGAGGTCGGAAGTTGTCTTGCTCGCCAAGGTCACTCCCACCTACACAATGTTGACGCGGCACAAACAAGGTCCGAGGGTCTTGCCGGATGGCATGTCTCAGCTCGTTGGATCTTGCTCAGTCAGTTGTGTTCGCACCTCATTCCTGATATTTCAGTCAAAGGTTTTCTAGACTACAGGGGTGTGTATTTTGTTTAATGTTAACCATATCTTGTCCTGCACTGTGTGGCTTGAGTGATAAATTACACTACACGAGACTGTCACGATAATGACGCATATACCGCCACTGCTGCCTTAGTCCCTCACTCGCGAGTTTGAGGCTGAAACTCACGCCGAAATCGATCTTGAGACTAGAGTGAATTTGGCAACGACAAGGTACTGAGCGTGTTTTTTCATAAAGACAGGCAAACCTAGCTTTTTTTTGGATCTGTTGGTTTTATACCACGGCGATCTGGACGAAGACATCCATCGTGTGACTTTAGGCTTTAGCAATACGAGCGAGGTGACCTGCTATGGCCACCCCAGGCCACGCGTATTTCCTTAGTACATATGTCCTTTGTTTAAGATCCATAGTTCGTACAGGCTTATTGAACATCGGGCAAAGGTTGCTTAATTCAACCCGACCACAACTCACTCATACTTTACTTAGGGTGCCCTCGCCAAATACTGCACCGAACAGATCTGGCACGAATTTAGTCGGGTTAACAGGCACGCTCGAAGCTGCCAACTTTGTATGGAGAACCTTCAGAGTAAAGACTCGACTGGTGGCCGTCAAACCCGAATTTGGATCGCATCGCATCTGAGTTAAACTCGATAAATGTGGCTTGTAAACAGTTCGGTTACGTTTCTTGCCGCCGCGTGCTAGGCGCTGGATTAACGGTGGAGCTTGCATCGCTACGGTCGCGGTGTCATGTTTGTTGGGTTGAGATGTATAATCAGTGTCCCTGAGGAAGCCATATGCGTGAAAGAATACATTATGCAGCATTAGATACTTCAGGACCTTGTTTCACCTCTGTTGAGCATTGATATCCTTTCTTGGCAAGCTGTGGTCAGTGCAAAGCACCTGGCTTGTCTAAACACGTCGTATTGTGCAGTGGTCTAGCGAGAGACTATATCGGCCTGGCTGTCCTGTGAAGGAGACAAGCTAAGCGAGGAAATTTGGAGTTGAAACGTGAGTGATGCTGTAGATCGGGCGACACCGAAGCCCGCGCCGATTTACCCCTTGGTTACCCCTGATGGTTGAAGCCATTTCGGTCTTATCAAGGACAAACTGAAATGAATCTGGTACGGCCGAGCGCAAGCGGCGCAGATGATCGCTTAGCGGGCCAAATGCAAACCTTTGAAATGCATAAAATTTTCACGCCACTCAGAGCAATATGTACTTTTGGGTCCGGCTCATGTTTTCAGCCTATCACACGAGCGGGAGTTTCCGTTCTGGCTTGACGTGTCGACGTCACTGATCGAGATGCCAAGTGCATAGCATTAGGGATTCTATTTATGTCCCACCACCATGTTGTTGACTACCAGGTTTCGGTAGGCCGGTTCATTCGGCATGCGACCCACACAGGATAGCCAACTCAATAGGCTACTGTTTATCTTTTGGTCGAGGCACCGCGTGGAATGCCGGTGATCCTGGGGTTCAATGATCCGCCCTCATGGGGCAGGTTAGCCGAGTGGATCCATCAGCTTCGGCCGCACCACCAGGTCATCACGAATCCTACGATAACAAATTTATCCTCGCATGACTTTCAAATTGCCGAGCCTCCAGTACTTATGAGCTCATGCTTCTGAGATATTCTTGCCATCCCCCCTTGGCGTACACCCCCGCTCACTACTCATGATGAGTGACGCTGATTCTTCTCGCAACGAAAAGCCGCCGCAATACGCCGGCGAAAAGACAGATTCGGGTGATGTTGAGAAGAACCATGATGGTGTGCAGACGTCGGCCGTTGTAGTTGGTGGACTAGGTATGTCACCTGACCGTTTGTTGTCGATTTGAACTGACATTTTTGCAGACACCAGTGCCCCAGAAGGCGCAGTTCACAGGCGGCTGAAGGCTCGGTGAGTGGTATTGACCAGCTACGATGGCAATAGAAACTAATGAATGTCTCGTATTATATCCGATTAATCTCTCGGAAAATTCACGTTACCTCCTGCTCGGCACTCTCCACTCTCCCTTCCTGTTGCACCTTCCTGCGGCTACAGCCATTTGGCGATGATTGCGTTGGGTGGCACGATCGGTACTGGCTTGTTTGTTGGTTCTGGTGGCGCGCTGGCGAAAGGCGGACCGGTCGGTACTCTGCTTGGCTACGTGAGTGTGTCTGGTTATATGCGCAATCCTGTGGCTCATTTTGTCTAGTTTATTATGGGCTTGGTGGTATATTCCATGATGATCGCATTGGGCGAGATGGCCACGCTGTTCCCTGTGGCTGGTGGCTTTAGCCACTACGCGAGCCGATGTACGTTGATTGTTAAAACTCTGACGTGCGCT